>JAQJVL010006140.1:0-30780 GCA_035578905.1 Stictocephala bisonia
TTAGGGGGTTAAAGGGGAACCGCGTGACTAATGACTGTATTTATCCGAACGTTGCCACAAGTTTCGTTGACCTCTCGGGGGAAGTTCCCTTACTATGAGGGTAGTTAGTGTTAGTAATCCCGGGACAAAAGGGCTGTATTATCCCGAAACGTTGACAACACTAGGTGCTTGACCCCAGGGAAAAGTCTCATATAATGTGGGGTATTTGTTAGTAATCCAGGTGATAATGGATGTATTCATCCCCCGAAGTTTAAACCCCAAGGGCTTGACCTCTCAGGAAAAGTCCATTAACTGTGAGGGTAGTTAGTGTTAGTAATCCAGTGTGACAAATGGACTGTATTCATCCTAGAACGTTGACACACACTAGGTGCGTTGACCTCTCAGGGAACGTCTCATATAACTAGTGAGGGTAGTTAGTGTTAATAATCCAGTGTGACAAATGGACTGTATTCATCCTAGAACGTTGACACACACTAGGTGCGTTGACCTCTCAGGGAACGTCTCATATAACTAGTGAGGGTAGTTAGTGTTAGTAATCCAGTGTGACAAATGGACTGTATTCATCCCAGAACGTTGGCACACACTAGGTGCGTTGACCTCTCAGAGAACGTCTCATATAACTAGTGAGGGTAGTTAGTGTTAGTAATCCAGTGTGACAAATGGACTGTATTCATCCCAGAACGTTGACACACACTAGGTGCGTTGACCTCTCAGAGAACGTCTCATATAACTAGTGAGGGTAGTTAGTGTTAGTAATCCAGTGTGACAAATGGACTGTATTCATCCAAGAACGTTGACACACACTAGGTGCGTTGACCTCTCGGAGAACGTCTCATAAAACTAGTGAGGGTAGTTAGTGTTAGTAATCCAGTGTGACAAATGGACTGTATTCATCCTGGAACGTTGACACACACTAGGTGCGTTGACCTCTCAGGGAACGTCTCATATAACTAGTGAGGGTAGTTAGTGTTAGTAATCTAGTGTGACAAATGGACTGTAATCATCCTAGAACGTTGACACTCACTAGGTGCGTTGACCTCTCGGAGAACGTCTCATATAACTAGTGAAGGTAGTTAGTGTTAGTAATCCAGTGTGACAAATGGACTGTATTCATCCTACAACGTTGACACACACTAGGTGCGTTTACCTCTCGGAGAACGTCTCATATAACTAGTGAGGGTAGTTAGTGTTAGTAATCTAGTGTGACTAATGGACTGTATTCATCCCAGAACGTTGACACACACTAGGTGCGTTGACCTCTCGGAGAACGTCTCATATAACTAGTGAGGGTAGTTAGTGTTAGTAATCTAGTGTGACTAATGGACTGTATTCATCCCAGAACGTTGACACTCACTAGGTGCATTGACCTCTCAGGGAACGTCTCATATAACTAGTGAGGGTAGTTAGTGTTAGTAATCCAGCGTGACTAATGGACTGTATTCATCCCAGAACGTTGACACACACTAGGTGCGTTGTTGACCTCTCAGAGAACGTCTCATATAACTAGTGAGGGTAGTTAGTGTTAGTAGTCCAGCGTGACTAATGGACTGTATTCATCCCAGAACGTTGACACACACTAGGTGCGTTGACCTCTCAGAGAACGTCTCATATAACTAGTGAGGGTAGTTAGTGTTAGTAATCCAGCGTGACTAATGGACTGTATTCATCCCAGAACGTTGACACACACTAGGTGCATTGACCTTTTAGAGAACGTCTCATATAGACTAGTGAGGGTAGTTATTGTTAGTAATCCAGCGTGACTAATGGACTGTATTCATCCCAGAACGTTGACACACACTAGGTGCGTTGTTGAACTCTCAGAGAACGTCTCATATAACTAGTGAGGGTAGTTAGTGTTAGTAATCCAGTGTGACAAGTGGACTGTATTCATCCTAGAACGTTGACACACACTGGGTGCGTTGACCTCTCAGAGAACGTCTCATATAACTAGTGAGGGTAGTTAGTGTTAGTAATCCAGCGTGACTAATGGACTGTATTCATCCCAGAACGTTGACACACACTAGGTGCGTTGACCTCTCAGAGAACGTCTCATATAACTAGTGAGGGTAGTTAGTGTTAGTAATCCAGCGTGACTAATGGACTGTATTCATCCCAGAACGTTGACACACACTAGGTGCGTTGACCTCTCAGAGAACGTCTCATATAACTAGTGAGGGTAGTTAGTGTTAGTAATCCAGCGTGACTAATGGACTGTATTCATCCCAGAACGTTGACACACACTAGGTGCGTTGACCTCTCAGAGAACGTCTCATATAACTAGTGAGGGTAGTTAGTGTTAGTAATCCAGCGTGACTAATGGACTGTATTCATCCCTGAACGTTGACACACACTGGGTGCGTTGACCTCTCAGAGAACGTCTCATATAACTAGTGAGGGTAGTTAGTGTTAGTAATCCAGCGTGACTAATGGACTGTATTCATCCCAGAACGTTGACACACACTAGGTGCGTTGACCTCTCAGAGAACGTCTCATATAACTAGTGAAGGTAGTTAGTGTTAGTAATCCAGCGTGACTAATGGACTGTATTCATCCTAGAACGTTGACACACACTAGGTGCGTTGACCTCTCGGAGAACGTCTCATATAACTAGTGAGGGTAGTTAGTGTTAGTAATCCAGCGTGACTAATGGACTGTATTCATCCTAGAACGTTGACACACACTAGGTGCGTTGACCTCTCAGAGAACGTCTCATATAACTAGTGAGGGTAGTTAGTGTTAGTAATCCAGCGTGACTAATGGACTGTATTCATCCCAGAACGTTGACACACACTAGGTGCGTTGACCTTTTAGAGAACGTCTCATATAACTAGTGAGGGTTGTTAGTGTTAGTAATCCAGTGTGACAAGTGGACTGTATTCATCCCAGAACGTTGACACACACTGGGTGCGTTGACCTCTCAGAGAACGTCTCATATAACTAGTGAGGGTAGTTAGTGTTAGTAGTCCAGCGTGACTAATGGACTGTATTCATCCCAGAACGTTGACACACACTGGGTGCGTTGACCTCTCAGGAGAACGTCTCATATAACTAGTGAGGGTAGTTAGTGTTAGTAATCCAGCGTGACTAATGGACTGTATTCATCCCTGAACGTTGACACACACTGGGTGCGTTGACCTCTCAGAGAACGTCTCATATAACTAGTAAAAGGGAGTTATTTAGTAATCCAGGGGGAATAAGACTTATTCACCCAACGTTGCACCACTGGTCTTACCCTCAAAAAACGTCTCATTAACTATGAGGGAGTTAGTGTTAGTAATCCCAGGGTGACAATGGACTTATTCATCCAGAAAGTTTACCACACAGGTGCGTTGACCTTCCAGGAAATTTCCCTTAACTAGTGAGGGTAGTTAGTTTATAATCCAGGGGAAATGGGCTGTAATCATCCTAAACTTGACACCAGGTGCTTGACCTCTCAGGGAACGTCTCATATAACTATGAGGGTAGTTAGGGTTAGTAATCCAGTGTGACAAATGGACTGTATTATCCAGAAGTTGCACCTATGCGTTGACCTCCGAAACGCTATATACTATGAGGTAGTTGTAGTATCCAGGGGCAAATGGACTGTATTCCAAATTTTTTTTTTTTTTTTTTTTTTTTTTTTTTTTTTTTTTTTTTTTTTTTTTTTTTTTTTTTTTTTTTTTTTTTTTTTTTTTTTTTTTTTTTTTTTTTTTTTTTTTTTTTTTTTTTTTTTTTTTTTTTTTTTTTTTTTTTTTTTTTTTTTTTTTTTTTTTTTTTTTTTTTTTTTTTTTTTTTTTTTTTTTTTTTTTTTTTTTTTTTTTTTTTTTTTTTTTTTTTTTTTTTTTTTTTTTTTTTTTTTTTTTTTTTTTTTTTTTTTTTTTTTTTTTTTTTTTTTTTTTTTTTTTTTTTTTTTTTTTTTTTTTTTTTTTTTTTTTTTTTTTTTTTTTTTTTTTTTTTTTTTTTTTTTTTTTTTTTTTTTTTTTTTTTTTTTTTTTTTTTTTTTTTTTTTTTTTTTTTTTTTTTTTTTTTTTTTTTTTTTTTTTTTTTTTTTTTTTTTTTTTTTTTTTTTTTTTTTTTTTTTTTTTTTTTTTTTTTTTTTTTTTTTTTTTTTTTTTTTTTTTTTTTTTTTTTTTTTTTTTTTTTTTTTTTTTTTTTTTTTTTTTTTTTTTTTTTTTTTTTTTTTTTTTTTTTTTTTTTTTTTTTTTTTTTTTTTTTTTTTTTTTTTTTTTTTTTTTTTTTTTTTTTTTTTTTTTTTTTTTTTTTTTTTTTTTTTTTTTTTTTTTTTTTTTTTTTTTTTTTTTTTTTTTTTTTTTTTTTTTTTTTTTTTTTTTTTTTTTTTTTTTTTTTTTTTTTTTTTTTTTTTTTTTTTTTTTTTTTTTTTTTTTTTTTTTTTTTTTTTTTTTTTTTTTTTTTTTTTTTTTTTTTTTTTTTTTTTTTTTTTTTTTTTTTTTTTTTTTTTTTTTTTTTTTTTTTTTTTTTTTTTTTTTTTTTTTTTTTTTTTTTTTTTTTTTTTTTTTTTTTTTTTTTTTTTTTTTTTTGGGGGGGGGGGGGGGGGGGGGGGGGGGGGGGGGGGGGGGGGGGGGGGGGGGGGGGGGGGGGGGGGGGGGGGGGGGGGGGGGGGGGGGGGGGGGGGGGGGGGGGGGGGGGGGGGGGGGGGGGGGGGGGGGGGGGGGGGGGGGGGGGGGGGGGGGGGGGGGGGGGGGGGGGGGGGGGGGGGGGGGGGGGGGGGGGGGGGGGGGGGGGGGGGGGGGGGGGGGGGGGGGGGGGGGGGGGGGGGGGGGGGGGGGGGGGGGGGGGGGGGGGGGGGGGGGGGGGGGGGGGGGGGGGGGGGGGGGGGGGGGGGGGGGGGGGGGGGGGGGGGGGGGGGGGGGGGGGGGGGGGGGGGGGGGGGGGGGGGGGGGGGGGGGGGGGGGGGGGGGGGGGGGGGGGGGGGGGGGGGGGGGGGGGGGGGGGGGGGGGGGGGGGGGGGGGGGGGGGGGGGGGGGGGGGGGGGGGGGGGGGGGGGGGGGGGGGGGGGGGGGGGGGGGGGGGGGGGGGGGGGGGGGGGGGGGGGGGGGGGGGGGGGGGGGGGGGGGGGGGGGGGGGGGGGGGGGGGGGGGGGGGGGGGGGGGGGGGGGGGGGGGGGGGGGGGGGGGGGGGGGGGGGGGGGGGGGGGGGGGGGGGGGGGGGGGGGGGGGGGGGGGGGGGGGGGGGGGGGGGGGGGGGGGGGGGGGGGGGGGGGGGGGGGGGGGGGGGGGGGGGGGGGGGGGGGGGGGGGGGGGGGGGGGGGGGGGGGGGGGGGGGGGGGGGGGGGGGGGGGGGGGGGGGGGGGGGGGGGGGGGGGGGGGGGGGGGGGGGGGGGGGGGGGGGGGGGGGGGGGGGGGGGGGGGGGGGGGGGGGGGGGGGGGGGGGGGGGGGGGGGGGGGGGGGGGGGGGGGGGGGGGGGGGGGGGGGGGGGGGGGGGGGGGGGGGGGGGGGGGGGGGGGGGGGGGGGGGGGGGGGGGGGGGGGGGGGGGGGGGGGGGGGGGGGGGGGGGGGGGGGGGGGGGGGGGGGGGGCTAATGGACTTATTCATCCCAAAACGTTGAACACACAGGGCGTGACTCTCAAAACGTCTCATATACTATAGGGGATTTTGTAGTAAACCCGCGTGATATGGGTGTATTTTCTGAACGTTGAACCACACGGGCGTTTTACCCCTCGGGAAAAGTCTCATATAACTTTGGGGAAAGGTGTTAGTGTTAGTAATCCACGGACAATACTGTATTATCCCAGAAAGTTGACACACACTGGGGGGGTTGACCCCCTCAGAAAAGTCTCTAAACTAGTGAATTTGTTGTGTTAGTAATCCAGGTGACTAAAGGGTGAATTATCCTAGAACGTTTACCCACTGGTGCGTTGACCCTCGGGAACGTTTATTAAAAGGGGGGAGTTAGTGTTGGAATCCCGTTACAAATGGACTGTATTCATCCTAACCCTTACACACACTGGTCGTTGCCCCCTCAGGGAACGTCTCATATAAAAAGTGAGGGGATTAGGTTTTAATCCAGGGACTTAAGGACTGTATTCATCCCGAACGTTACACTACGGGCATTGACCCCTCAGGAAGTCTCATTAAAGTGAGGGGATTATGTTAGTAATCCGTGTACAAATGGACGTATTCATCCTAGAACGTTGACACCACTAGTGCGTTGACCTCCAGGGGGAAGCCATTAATAGTGAGGTGTTTTTGTTAAATCCAGTGGCAAATGGGCTGTATCATCCCAGAACGTTGACACACACTAGGTGCTTGACCTCTCAGGGAAAGTTATATAACTAGTGAGGGAGTTTGTGTTTTAAACCTGGACAAAAGGACGTATCATCCCAGAACGTTGGCCCACACAGGGGCGTTGACCTCTCAGAGAAATCTCATATAAATAGTGGGGTATTAGGGAGTAATCCATGGACAAATGGACTGATTCACCAAATTGACACAACTATGCGTTACCTTCCTAAAAAGTCTCATATAACTAGTGAGGGTTTAGGTATAACCCGTGTGACAAATGGACTGTATTCATCCAAGAACTTTTAACAACACTAGGTGCTTTACCTCTCGGGGAACGTCTATAAAATAGTGAGGGGAGTAAATGTTAGTAAACCAGTGTGACAAAATTTCCAAAATTAAAAAAGGGGGGGTTAACCCCGGGGAGTTTTCTTTTTTGGGGGTATATGTATAAACCCCAATTTCCCCCCCCCCCTTGGTTGGAAAAACTTTTTTCTAGGGAGGTTTTTATTAAAAGGGGAATCCGTACAAAGAATTTAAAACCCGGGGTTGCCCTAAAAATCCTTAAAAAATTAGGGATTTTTTTAAAAAGGAAAAATGGTTATTCCCCTAGGAATTAAAATTTTGGGGGGTTCCAAAAAGCTTTTAAAATAGGAGGTTTATTTATACCCGGGAAAAAGGGGGTTTAAAGGGAAAAAAGGGGTTTCTTCGAAGGAAAAAAGGGGGGTTTTGGGAAATCCTTAAAATGGTGAAAAATTTAACCCGGGTGACCCTTGGAATTTAAAAAAAGGGAAATGGTCCTTGACCCTGGAGATTTTCCCTTAAAGGGGTTTTTGGTTTTAACCCGGGAAGGGGCTTTTTTAAACGGGGTTAAATAAAAGGGGTTCCGGGTTTTACCCAGGGGAAAATTTTTGGGGGCCCTTAAATTTTCGTAAAGGGGGTTTTTTGCAATTTGGGACTAATAAAATTAAAGTTTGGGTTTTTCCCGGGATTTCTGAACCTCCAAATTTTCCCCCTGGTTTGTTTTTAGGAAATTTTAAAACTATGGGTATTTATGGGTTTAACCACGGTTTTTTTCGTTTTTTCCCAAAGTTCCCCCAATAGGGCTGGGGAATTTTATATTAGGGATTGTGTTATATCCGGGGAATGGTGTTTTTCCCCTTTTAACCCTTGGGGGGATTGAGGGTTTTTTAACAGTGATATATGTTTTATCCCGGGAAAAATGTTTCTTACCACCAAAATGGGGGCTTCCCCTTAGGAAATTATTAAATTAGGGTTTAAAATTTTTTAAAGGACAATGGTTTTCCCCAAAAATTTTTTTAAAAAGGGCCCAAACCCTAGGGAAGTTTTTTAACAGTGGGGAATTTTTTTAAAACCAAAAAAGGTTTTTCCCTAGCGTTGAAAACAAGGGGGGACCCTTAAAAAGTTTAAAAAGGGGGGAAGTGTTTTTAATCCGGGGAAAAATTGGAATTATTTGAAATTCCACCATGGGCGTTCCCCCCGGGAAAATCTAAATTTAACTAGTGGGGGTTTTGGTTAGTAATCCAGGGGCCCTGGATGTTTTCCCCCCTTTCCCCTAGGGCGTTGACCCCAGGAAGTTAAATTTTGGGGGAGTTTAGGGGGGATAATGGAGGGATTTATTCCCGGGAAAAAATTCGGCCCCCAAAAATCTTAAAGGAGTTTTAATAATAGGGGTAGGTGTAAACCCAAAAAACCTGGGGTTGCCCTGGGGAAAACCCCCATATAAAATAGTGAGGGAGTTTGTGTTAGAATCCCGTGGAAAAAGGATTTTTTCATCCCCGAACGTTGCCACCTAGGTGGTTGACCCCAGGAAACCCTTTAATTTGGGGGTTTGTTTTTTTAGGGATTGTGTAAATGCCCCAACAAACATAAAGGGGTTTTTCCTTGGGGAAAAATTATTAAAAAGTGGGGGATTTGGGTTTTAACCAGGTGACAATGGACTGTATTTACCCAAAAGTTGCAACCTGGGCGTTTACCCCGGAATTCCAAAATAGTGGGGTTTTGTTGTAAATTACCCAAAAAAATTTTATTACCCAGTTTAAAAAACCCGGGGTTCCTGGAAGTTATTTAATTGGGGGTTTTTTGTTGAATCAAATTTCCCCTTTGGGGTTCCCCCCCTTAACTTCGGGATTTTTTAAAAGGGTTTTTGGGGTTTGGTTGAAAAACTTTGGTTTCCCAGAACTTCAAACTAGGGGGTTATTAAATTTTTTTAAAACTAGGGGGTTTTTTTAGAACCGGTGACAAAAAGGGGCTTTTTCCCCAAAAAAAACAACATAGGTTTTTGTTTTCCCCGGGGAAACTTTTTAAAAGGAGGGGGGGGAATTCCGGGAAAGGGGTTTTATCCCAAAAGGGAAAAAATGGTTCTTCCCTTTTTAAAAGGCTATATAAAGAGTGGGGTGTTTTGAATCCGGGACTAATGGATTTTTAAAAAACGTTGACCAAAATTTGGTTTTATCCGGGGAAAGTTAAAACGGGGGGGGTTTTTTGGAAATAATCAAACTTTCTATTAAAAGGAACCATGGGTTTTTCCCCAAAAACTTTTAAAGGGGGTTTAAATTTGTTAAATGGTTTGGGAATTTCCCCCGAATTCCCCCCCACTGGTGCGTTGCCTTGGAAGTTCCATAAATAGGAGGGGGTTTGTAACCAGGGACTAATGGATTTTCCCCGAACTTGAACCCCTGGTGCGTTACCTCGGAAAAATTAATTGGGGGAAAGTTTGGAACCACCCCCAAGGACTTATTCCCGCCGGGGGTGGCCCTTTTTTTGGCCTTCAAACTATAGTGGTTTGTGTTAGTAATCCAGACCCCCGACAATTTGGGCTTATTCCCCGAACGTTGAAAACACCGGGGCGTTGACCCCTCAGAGAAGTCTCATATAACTAGTGAGGGTTTTAGTGTTATAACCAGCGTGACTAAAGGATGTTTCCCAGAAACGTTGACACACACTGGGGGCGTTGACCTCCGGAAACGTCTCAATAACTAGGAAGGTAGTTTAGTGTTAGTAATCCAGCGTGACTAATGGACGTCATTACGGGAAATTGACACCACTGGGCGTTACTATCGGGAAGTTATAAACATGAAGTGTATAGTATTCCGGTAAATGACCATCATTGACGTTGAATACTAGGGCGTTCCTCTGGAACGGCTTTTAAATAAGTGAAATGGTCTGACTCAGGGTATAAATTCATGATATTAGCTAACGTTGACACATTAGGGCTTTACTCGGAACCAGCTCAATAAAAGTGGGTTTTTAGGTTAAAATAGGTGTTAGGTTTTATTCCAGCGTTGACATAAAGAGTGTTTACCTTAGAAAGTTTAAAAACCGTTAAATTAAAAACCCCGGTACTGGCCGTATTAACCTAGAATTACCCGACTAGGGTTTTTGACCACGGAACTTTATAAATTGGGGTTGATATGTTTTCCTTCAATGACTGTATCTCATAAACGTGAAAATAGTGCGGGTTTACCGTTAGGACTTTTTCCTAGAGGAATGTGTTATTAATCCAGAAGAAAGGAAGTATAAACCGGGAAGTTTGGCAATGGCTGCGTTGACCTCACACAGTCTTTCTGGGAGTTATATTTTAATAGGTGAAAAGGACCCGTTGCCCAGACTTACCAACCCCTGATTTTGACCCCTTTGACTCCTCTAAAGCTAATTAGGAGTTTGTGTGTAAACGTGGAAAGGAGTTTCATCCCGAAACGTTGACACACTAGGGGTTGACCTCTCAGGAACGTCTCATAAACTAGTGAGGGTAGGTGTTGTGTTAGTAATCCATGTGACAATTGGACTGTATTCATCCCAGAACGTTGACACACATGGGGGCGTTGACCTTTCAGAGAACGTCCATATAACTAGTGGGGGGAGTTATTTTTAGTAAAACAGGTGACAATGGACTGTATTCATCCAGAACGTTGACACACCTAGGTGCGTTGACCTCTCGGGAACGTCTCCATAAACTAGTGAGGGGAGTTAAGGTTAGTAATCCAGGTGACAAAAGGAAAGATTCAACCTAGAAGTTGACCAACAAGTGCGTTTATCTCGAGAACGTCTTATAAACTAGTGAGGTATTGTTTCAAAGTTAAAGGACTAATGGACTGTATTCATCCCAGAACGTTGACACACACTAGGTGCGTTGACCTCTCAGAGAACGTCTCATATAACTAGTGAGGGTAGTTAGTGTTAGTAATCCAGCGTGACTAATGGACTTATTCATCCCAGAACGTTGACACACACTAGGTGCGTGACCTTTTCGGGAAAGCCCCAATAACATTAGGTAGGTTTTGTGTTATAATCCAGGTGACTAAGGGCGTATTCCTCCCCCGAACGTTGACACAAAAAACTAGGTTTCTTTTTACCCCCTCAGGTACGTCCCCATAAACTAGTGAGGGGAGTTAGTGGGTTTGAAAACCCGCGTGACTAATTTGGGCTGTATTCATCCCAGAACGTTTTACCCCACACTAGGGGCTTTTTGACCCTTTTTCCCGAGAACTCTCATATAACTAGTGAGGGGGTTTTGTGTTAGTAATCCGCGTGACTTTAAAGGGTTGATCATCCCAGAACGTTGACACAAACTAAATGGGGTTGACCCCCACAGAGAAAACCCCTTAACTATGAGGTAGTTTGTGTTAGTAAACCAGCGTGATTAAGGGCTGAAAACATCCCAAACGGGTTTACCCCAAAACTAGGGCTTGAAACCCCCAAAAGAACCCTCCCCATATAACTATTTAGGGTAGTTAAGGGTTAGAAACCAGTGACTAATTTGGGCTGTATTCATCCCAGAACGTTGAAAAAACCCCCCACTAGGGGCGTTTGGAACCCCTTTTAAAAACGTCCCCATAAACTAGTGAGGGTTGTTAGTGTTAGTAATCCAGTGGAAAAAAGTGGGGCGTATTTATCCCAGAAAATTTACAAAAAACCCCCTGGGGGGTTTGACCTCTCAGAGAACGTCTCAATAACTAGTGAGGGAATTAGGTATAAAAAATCCCGCGTGACAAAAGGGCTGAAATTTATCCCCAAAAGGTTTACACACACTAGGGGCGTTCCTCTCAGAGAACGTCCCCATAAAAACTAGTTTAGGGGGAGTTAGTGTTAGGAATCCCAAAGGGGACAAATGGGCGTATTCAAACCCAGAACGTTGCACACACTAGTTTCGTTGACCTCTCAAAGAACGCTCAAATAACTATTTAGGTATTTTGTGTTTTTAAAAACCAGTGACAAAAGGGCTTTTTCACCAAAAAAGTTTACACACATAGGTGCGTTGACCTCTCGGGGAACGGCTTTATATTTAATTTGTAGGTTTTTTATGTTAGTAAACCAGGTTTACCAATGGACTGTAATTTTAACCCGAACGTTCACAAAAACTGGGGGGCGTTGGGCCTCCCCGGGGAACGGGCTCCCTAAAAAAAAGTGAGGGGGATTAGTGTTATAATCCAGGGACAAAAAGGGGCTTTTAAACATCCAAAAGTTGACAAAACACTGGTGCGGAAAACCCCCTCGGGAACGTCTCATATAACTTTGTGAAAAATAGTTTTGTGTTAGTAAAACCAGGGGCAAAAGATTTATTCAAACCAAAACCCTTTTACACCAATAGGTGCGTTGACCTCTCGGGGAACCTCTCATATAACTAGTGAAGGGGAGTTTGAGTTTTGTAATCCCCGGTGACAAATAAAATGTATTCTCCTAAACGTTGACCAAAACACTAGGGGCGTTTACCTCCAAGGGAAAGTCTAAATTTTAAATAGTGAGGGTGTTTTGTGGGTTTTAATCCACGTGAAATAAGGGGTGTATTCACCCCAAAAGTTGACACTCACAGTGCTGGGCCTCTTTGAAAAAGCCCATATAACTATTGAGGGGAGTTAGTGTTTAGAATTCCCCCGTGGCTAATGGGCTGAATCATCCAAAAACGTTGACACACCCTGGGGCGTTGACCTCTCTAGAACGTCTCAATAACTATGAGGGAAATTATGTTAGTAACCCCGGGGACAAAAAGGGCTTTTTCATCCCAGAACGTTTTAAAACCCCCTAGGGGCTTGACCTCTCAGGGAACGCCCCCATAAAACTAGTGAGGGTATTGGTTTTTAATCCCCTTTACAAAAGGGCTGAAATTTATCCCAGAACGTTTTACACACCCCTAGGTTCGTTTTACCTTTAGAGAACTTTTCATATAACTATGAGGGGGTTTTGTGTTAGTAATCCAATGTAAAAAATGGACTGGATTTACCCCAAAAGTTGGCACACACTGGGGGGTTAAAACCCCTTTAGAGAACGGGCCCTCATAAAAACTATTGAGGGTAGTTTTTTGGTTTTGTATTCCATTGACAAAAGGGCTGTATTCACCCAGAACGTTGACACAAACCCTAGGGCCCTTTACCCTCAGAGAACGTCTCATATAACATGAGGTAGTTTTGTGTTAGTAATCCAGTGTTTACAAATGGACTGATTCATCCCAAAAACGTTACACACACCTTTTGGGGCGTTTACCTCTCAAAAACGTCTCATAAAAATAGTGAGGGTAGTTATGTTTTTTAATCCCCGTTGCCAAAAAGGACGTAAATTTATCCTAACTTTTACACACACTGGGGGCGTTGACCTCTCCCGGGAAAGCTCATATAACAAATGAGGGTATTTGGGGTTAGTAATTCCAGGGACAAAGGACGGGAATTTAACCCCCAAAATTGACACCACTAGGGCTTTTACCTCTCGGGGAACGTCTCATAAAAATAGTTGGAAAGGGTTTTTATGTTTTGTAACCAAACGTGAAAAAATGGACGTATTTATCCCCAAAAGTTGACCCCACACTGGTGCGTTTACCTCTCAAACGGGCCCCCCATATAACCAATTTAGGGTAGTTAGTGTTAGTAATCCAGGGTGGGCTAATGGAAATGTATTTATCCCAAAAGTTGACACACACAAAGGTTTCCCTTACCTCCGGGGAAAAGTCCCCTTTTAAAATAGGAGGGTAGTTAGGTTTGAAAACAGTGACTAATGGGCTATTCATCCCCAAAAATTGACACCACTATTTGGGGGTTGAACCCTCAGGAACGTCACATATAACTAGTGAGGGTATTTTGTGTTTTTAATTTCCCGGTGATAAAAAGGGGCTGTATTACCCAGAACGTTGACCCACTAGGGCTTTTGACCCTTTGGAAAAAACGTCCCCAAATAACGAATGAAAGGAAATTAGTGTTAGTGAAACCACTGACAATGGACGGGATTTCATCCCAGAACGTTTTACACCACAAGGGGCTTGACCTCTTTTAGAAAAGTCTCATAAACTTTTGAGGGAGTTAGTGTTAGTAATCCAGGTGACAAAAGGGCTGTAATTTTCCCAAAAAAGTTTTACAAACACTAGGGGGTTGACCCTTTTTGGGGAACGCCTCAAAAACTAGTGAGGGTAGTTAATTTTTAGAAAACCCGGTTTTGGGCAAAAGGACTTTAATTTTTATCCCAAAACTTGACACCAACAAAGGGGCGGGTTTAACCCCTCCGGGGAACGTCTCATATAACTAGTGAAAGGGGGTTTTGTGTTTTGTAAAACCATGTACAAATGGGGGCTGTATTTATCCTAGAACGTGGAAAACACACTGGGGGCGTTGACCTCAAACCGGGGAACGTCCCCATTTAACAGTGAGGGTTTTTATTTTTGTTTTTTTGTAATCCAGGGAAATAAAGGACTTATTCCCTCCCAAACGTTTACAACACTAAAGGGGCGTTGACCTCTCAAAAACTCTCATATAACTAGTAAGGGGGAGTTAGTGTTATAATCCAGTTTCTACAATTCTGTATTTTAAAACCCCAAAAGTTTACACCACAAAGGGGCGTTGACCTCTCAGGGAACGTCTCATATAACAAGAGGTTGTTAAAGTTAGTAACCCCCGTGACAAAAGGAAATGTACATCCCCCCAACGTTTTACACACACTGGGGCGTTTTGACCTCTTAAAAAACTCCCCAAAAACTAGTGAGGGAGTTTGTGTTAGTAATCCAAACGTGACTAATGACTGTATTCATCCCAGAACTTTAAAACACACTAGGTTTCGTTGAACCTTTTCAAGAAGCCCCATATAACTATGAAAGGGGAGTTTGTTATTTTTAGTAATCCAGGGGACAAAAAGGGCTGTAAACATCCCAGAACGTTAAAACCACTAGGGGGGCTTGACCTTTTGGGGAACCCTCTCATATAACTTTAAGGGGAGTTATTTTTATTTAAACCAGGGTTTTCAAAAGGGCTGTAATTTTCCCCCCAAAAGTTACACACACTAGGGCGTTTTACCTCCCCGGGGGAAAGTCCCCATATAAAAAAGTGAGGGGATTAGTGTTAAATAATCCAGGTTTACAAAATGGGCTGATTCATCCTGAACTTTTTAAAAACCCCCCACTGGGGGGGTTGACCCTTTTAAGAACGTCCTATAACAATTAGGGGAGTTTGTGTTAGTAATCCAGCGTACTAAAGGCTGTATTCATCCCAGAAGTGACACACACTAGGTGCGTTTACCTCTCAGAGAAAAAGCTCATATAACTAGTGATGGATTAGTGTTAAATAATCCAGCGTGGCTAATGGGCGTAAACATCCCCCCAAAAGGGTTTACAAAACACCAAGGGGCGTTTTTTAAACCTTTTTTTAAACGTCTCTAAAATTTAAAATATTTAGGGGTTTTAGTGTTAATTTAAACCCCGGTGACAATTTGGGCTGGAAAAAATCCAGAACGTTGAAAACACCCCGGGGGCGGGTTTCCCCCTCAAAAGAACGTCTCATATTAAATAGGGAGGGAAATTATTTTTATAAACCACGTGGGCTAAAGGACTGTATTTATCCCCGAACGTTTTACACACAAGGGGCTTTTACCTCTCAGAGAACGTCTCATATTCCAGGAGGGAAATTTTGGTTAGTAAAACCAGCGTGAAAATGGCTGTATTCATCCCAAAAGTTGCACCACTGGGTTTTTCGGGTTGGGCCTCTCAGAGAACGTCTCATATAACTAGTTTAGGGTAGTTAGTGGTTTTGTAATCCACGTGCTAATGGAGATGTACAATCCCGAAAGTTGACACACACGGTGGGGTTTTAACCCCCTCAAGAACGCACAATAACAGTGAGGGGGGGGTTTTGTGTTATAATTTACGTGACTAAAGGGCTGTATTCAACCCAAAAAAGTTTTACACACACTAGGTGGGTTGGGCCTCCCCAAAAACCTCATAAAACTAGTGAGGGAAATTGTGGTTTGTAACCAGGGGGACAAAAGGAACCCGTATTCATCCCAGAAAAATTAAAAACAAAAACCGGGGGGGTTCGTTGGAACCGTCCAAAACTCCATAATCCCTAGGGGAGGGGAAGTTAAGGGAACCCACCTAGGTTTTAAATTTAAAAGGGGAAAAAAAATCCAATCCCGAATTTAAAAAACACCCCCTAGTTTTTGAAACCGTTTCAGAGGAACGCCCCCATTTTCTAGGGGGGGTATTTAATTTTAGTACCAGGTTACTAAACTTTTTCAAACCCCCAAAGTTTTGGGCGCCCTAGGTCCCCACCCTTTGTAACGGTTTAATAAACAGTATTTTTAGTGTTATAACCAATTAAAAAATGGACGTTTTCAATCCCAAGGGGGAAAGTTTGGGAAACACTAGGTTTGCCCCTTTACCCCTCATAAATTCCCCCATATTAATATTTAGGTATTTAGAGGGAAGAACCCCGGGGTGCAAATTGGATGTACTTCCCCTTAAAAATTGGGAAAAACACTAACAACCCCCAGGGAACGTTTTCTAAAAAGGGGAGGATAGAGGGTTAAACCGTGTGGGAAAAAGGAAACCGTATTTCCCCCTGAACTTTAAACAAAACCCCCCTAGGGGGTTTTTAAATTTTCGGAAACGCCCCCCCCCCCCAAAAAAACAAAAAGTTATAGAAATTTTCCATTTTGGGGGAAAAGGCCTTATTCCCCCTAGAAAAAGGGAAAACCTATTTTTGGGCATCTCGGAGGAACGCCCCCTTTTAACCCCAGGAGGGTAAATTAGTGGTTATTAAATCCCATTTTTATAAAAGGAAAGTTTCTCCCAAAATTAAACCCACCCAGGGGGTTGAAATTGGATGAAACGTCCATTTTAACTGGATTTTTAAAAAATTTTTTAACTAGTTTTATAAAGGAAAGTTTTTCCCGAAGTTACCCCTAGGGGGTTGGAAATTTTAAGGGGAAAATCCCCAAAAATTTTTAATAGTTATTTAAAAAACCCACTACTAATGGACGTTTTTCCCAGAAGGGGAAAACCCCCCTAGGGTTATTTGGGAAAAATTTTTGAGACCGTTCATAAAACTAACTAATAGTTATTGGTTTTTAAATAAACCCCGGGAAATTTTGGAGGGAAAACATCCCAAAAACCGGGGTACAAAACAAATATCTGTTTTATTTGGGGAAAGTTCTTCTGGAGGGAAGTTTGTGTTGGGAAAATCGGGAAAGGGAATACACCCAAAAACGTGGGAAAAACACTAACTTACCCCCAGAAGAATGTTTTCAATAAACCCAGTGGGGTAGTTTGGGTTATTTAAACCAGGTGGGGAAAACGTTATTTATCCCGGAATTAAAACCACTAATATTACCATTAAAAGGGAAATTCCTAATAAGACCATTTTGGTAATTTCAAGGGGAACAAACCCCTTTTCAAATGGATTAAAAAAACCCCAACTAAACCCCACTAGGGGGAAAGGACTTTTTCGAGAAAATTCAAATAACCAAATGGGGAATTTGGTTGAAAAAACCCCGGGGCAAGAGCTGGATTCAACCAAAACTTACCCACTAGCTTAAATACCTTAAAAAGGCCCAAAAACCCAGTTTTGGGAAGTTTGGATTAATAAACCAAGTGCGGGGACTAACCCAAAATTACCCCCCTAGGGGGTTTTTGGGCCTCTAGAGGAACGACCATTTAACGTTCGGGAATTAAATTTAGTCCGCGGACTTTTCCTTTTAAAACCCCAACTTACCCCATTTGGGGAATGGGCCTTTTCGAGAATCCAAAAACCCAGTTGGGTGTTAAGGGTTGGTAATCCCGCCATAATGGCCCGATTTTTTAACCAATAACTTACCCCAAAAGGGTTTGGGGTAACCTCCCAGATAAGGTTTAATAACCCAGTGAGGTTAAGTTTGTTAAATTTAAACCCCGGGGGCAAAAAATTTTCACCCAGAATTTCAACACTAACTTACCCCCCATTAGAGAACTTCCCAAAACCCCAGTGGTGTAAGTTGGGGTTAAATAAATTTCCCCTTGTACACTTTATAAACACCAACCCCCAAAAGAGAGTTTGAGAGGAAAAGAGGGAAGGAGATGTCACCCCCCTGGATTACTAACACTAACTACCCCCACTATTATATGAGACCCTTCTCCCAGAGGTCAACGCACCTAGGGGGTGTTTAACGTTCTGGGGTGAAAACGTCCCTTTGTCACCCCTGGGGAAATAACACTAACTTTCCCTCACTAGTTATTAACGTTTTTCCCGAGAGGTCAACCGGCACCCCCCTGTGTGTCAACTTCCAGGATGAATACAGTCCCCTTGTCACCTGGATTAAATAAAACTAACTACCCTCACATTTTTTAATGAGACGTTCTCCGAGAGGTCAACGCACCCCAGGTGTGTTCAACGGTTTTTGGGTGAATACAGTCCATTTTCACCTTGGAAATTAAATAACACTAACACCCTCACTAGGTTTTATGAGACGTTTTCCTGAAGGTTTAACGGGACCTAGTGTTGTCAACGTTTTTTTGGGGTAATACATCCTTTTGTCACCTGGATTAACTAACACTAACTACCCTCACTATTAAAAAGAGACGTTTTTCCTTTAAAAAGGGGAACGCACCCAGGGGTGCCCAAAGTTCTGGGGTGAATACAGTCCAATTTTTCCCAAAAACTGGATTACTAACACTAACTACCCTCAAATAGGGAAAATGAACTTTCCCCCGAATCAACCCACCTAGTGGGGTGTCCAAAGTTTTTGGGGTAATACAGCCCCTTTGTCACCTGGATTTTTAACCAATAACTACCCCCACTAGTTTATTTTAAAAGATCCCTAATGGGCAAAGAAACCCATGTGTGGTTTTTCGTTCTGGGGTGAAACATCCCTTTGGGCACCTGGATTACTAACTAAACTTCCCCCACTAGTTTTTATGAGACTTCTCTGAGAAAGGGGGAACGCACCAAATGTTGTCAACGTTCCGGGGATGAATACAGTCCATTAGTCCCTGGCTTTAAAAAAAAACTAACACAAAATACCCTCACTATATATGAAAAGTTCTCAAAAGGTCCCAAGGGACCTAATGGTTTTCAACGTTCCCGGGGTGAATTTCAAACCCCTTACACGCTTTGGGGTTACTAACAATAACTACCCCACTAAAATATAACTTCCCTAAAAGGTCAAAAACCAGGGGTTTGTCAAAGTTCTGGGAAATACAGTTTATTGTCAACCGGGTTACTAACACTAACTACCCTCACAATTTTTTATAGACTTCCCCCAGAGGTCCAAAGCACCTAATTTGGGGTTTTAACGGGTTTTAGGATGAAACATTTCCCTTAGTCCCCCTTGGGTTTCTAAAAACTAACTAACCCCCCCCCTATTATATGGAAAATTCCCGAGAGGGCCAAACCCCCAGTTTGGTCAACTTTCTGGGGTGAATTTCATCCATTTTCACCTGGGTTAATAACACTAAAAATAAACCCCCAAAATAGTTATATAACGTTCTCCGAGAGTCAACGCACCCAGTGTTTGTAACTTCAGGGGTGAATACAGTCCCCCCTTTTTTTACCTGGGTTACTAAAACTAACTACCTTTAAAAAATTATATGAGACGTTTTCCGAGAAGGGTTTAACCCCACCTATGGTTTTCAACGTTCTAGGATGAAAACATCCATTTTTCCCCCTGGATTAAAAACCCCTAAAATACCCCACTAGTTTTTTATGAGACTTCCTGAATACCCAAAGCACCTAGTGTGTTCAACGTTTTGGATGAATACAGTCCATTTTTTCACCGGTTTTCTAAAAACTAACAAACCCCCACTATTTTAATTTAACTTTTTTCCCTTTTAAAGGTTTAACGCACCTAGTGGTGGGCAACGTTTTTTGGGGTGAATACAGTCCATTTTTTTACGGGTTCTAACACTAATTTCCCTCACTAGTTTTTTAAGAAAATTTTTCTGAGAGGCAACGGGACCCAGTGTGTGTCAACGTTCCGGGGTTTAATACGTCCCCCTTGTCACCGGGATTTCAAAACTAACTACCTCACTAAATTATATGAAAGTTCTCTGAAAATTTCCCAAAGCACCTATGTGTGTCCCCAAAAATTTTTTTGGGGTGAATACATCCATTAAATCCCCGCGAATTACTAACAAATAACTACCCTCACTAGTTATATGAGACGTTCTCTAAAAGGTCAATGCACCCTGGGGGTTTAACGTTCCCGGGTGAAACAGGGCCCTTAGTCCGCTGGATTACTAACCTAAAAACCCTCACTATTATAAGAGGTTTTTTTCTGAGAGGCCCAAAGACCCTAGGGGTGTCAACGTTCTGGGGTGAATACAATTTCCCTTAGTCACGCTGGATTTCTAACACCAAATACCCTCCTATTAAATGAGACTTTTCTGAGAGGTTTAACCAAACCCCCCTGTGTTTTCAACGGGTTTTGGGATGAATCAGTCCATTATTCCCCCCTGGATACAAAAACAAAATACCCCAAAAAGTTATTTTGAACTTTTTCCCCGAGAGGTCAAGCACCCTTTGGGTGTCAACGTTCTGGGGTGAATTTCAGTCCATTTGTCCTCTGGGGTTTCTAACACAAAAACCCTAAATAGTTATATGAGACTTCTCCGAAGGGCAACGCACCTAAAGGTGTCAACCCTTCTGGGATGAATACAGTCCATTATCAAAACCCGGGTTTCTAACACTAACTACCCTCAAAAATAAGAGACGTTTTCCGAGAGGTAAAAGCACCCAGTGGTTTTTGTCAACCTTTTAGGATGAAAACAGTCCAATTTTTTTACCTGGATTACAACACAATTTCCCTCACTAGTTAAAATAATTTTTCCCCCGAGGTCAACGCCCTAGTGTGTGTCAACGCCCGGGGTTTAATACCGTCCATTTGCCCCCGGATTAAATAACACTAACTACCCTTTTACTAGTTTATAAGAATTTTTGCCGAGAGGTCAACGCACCCAGTGTTTTGTCAACGTTCTGGGATGAATACAGTCCATTAGTACCCCTGGATTACTAACACAAAATACCCCTTTACTATTTTTAAAGAGGAAATTCTCCGAAAAAGGGGGAAAGCCCCCAGTGTGGGTCAACGTTCTAGGGTGAAAACAAATCCAATTGTCCCTGGATACTAACCCTAAAATACCCTCCCCTAGTTATATGAGACTTCTCTAAAAGGGCAACCGCCCCTAAATGTGTGGGCAACTTTTTTGGGGTGAATACAGTCCTTAGTCCCCGCTGGATTTCTAAAAAAATAACAACCCTCACTAGTTACTGTACTTCTCTAAAAACATGCACCCAGGGGTTTTTTAAAGTTTTTGGGATTAATACAGTCCAAAAAGTCCCCCTGGATTAAAATAACACCCCAACACCCCCACTATTATATGAAACGTTCCCTGAAGGTCAAAGCACCCAGTGGTGTTAACTTCTGGGATGAAATACAGTCCAATTTTCCACCTTAAATTTCTAAACAACAACACCCCCAAGTTTTATGAACTTCTCCAAAGGTCAAAACGCACCTAGGTGTGTCAACGTTCCGGGGTGAATAAAAGTCCATTATCACGCTTAAATTTCTAACACAACTTCCCCCCACAGTTTAATTAAAACGTTCCCTTAGAGGTCAACGCACCTATTGGGGTCAACGTTTTGGGAAAGAAACAGTCCAATAGCACACTGGGTTTCTAACCAATACCACCCCAAATTAAATAGACGTTCCCCGAAGGTAAAAGCACCCATGGTGTCAACGTTCTTGGGGTGAATACAGTCCATTTGTCACACTAAATTTCTAACAAAACTACCCTCACAAATTATATGAGACGTTCCCGAGAGGTCAAGCCACCTATGTTTGTCAATTTCCCCCCGATGAAAAACATCCCCCTTTTTTCCAACCCCGGATTAAATAACCTAACTACCCTTTACTAGTTTTTAGAACGTTTTCCGAGAGGTCAACGCACCTAGTGTGTGTCAACGTTCTGGATGAATACAGTCCATTAGTCACAGCTGGATTACTAACACTAACTACCCTCACTAGTTATATGAGACGTTCTCTGAGAGGTCAACGCACCTAGTGTGTGTCAACGTTCTGGGATGAATACAGTCCATTAGTCACACTGGATTACTAACACTAACTACCCTCACTAGTTATATGAGACGTTCTCTGTGAGGTCAACGCAACTAGTGTGTGTCAACGTTCTGGGATGAATACAGTCCATTTGTCACACTGGATTACTAACACTAACTACCCTCACTAGTTATATTGAGACGTTCTCGAGAGGTCAACGCACCTAGTGTGTGTCAACGTTCTAGGGATGAATACAGCCATTAGTCACGCTGGATTACTAACACTAACTACCCTCACTAGTTATATGAGACGTTCTCACTGAGAGGTCAACGCACCCAGTGTGTGTCAACGTTCTGGGATGAATACAGTCCATTAGTCACGCTGGATTACTAACACTAACTACCCTCACTAGTTATATGAGACGTTCTCTGAGAGGTCAACGCACCCAGTGTGTGTCAACGTTCTGGGATGAATACAGTCCATTAGTCACGCTGGATTACTAACACTAACTACCCTCACTAGTTATATGAGACGTTCTCTGAGAGGTCAACGCACCTAGTGTGTGTCAACGTTCTGGGATGAATACAGTCCATTAGTCACGCTGGATTACTAACACTAACTACCCTCACTAGTTATATGAGACGTTTCTCTGAGAGGTCAACGCACCTAGTGTGTGTCAACGTTCTGGGATGAATACAGTCCATTAGTCACGCTGGATTACTAACACTAACTACCCTCACTAGTTATATGAGACGTTCTCTGAGAGGTCAACGCACCTAGTGTGTGTCAACGTTCTGGGATGAATACAGTCCATTAGTCACGCTGGATTACTAACACTAACTACCCTCACTAGTTATATGAGACGTTCTCTGAGAGGTCAACGCACCTAGTGTGTGTCAACGTTCTGGGATGAATACAGTCCATTAGTCACGCTGGATTACTAACACTAACTACCCTCACTAGTTATATGAGACGTTCTCTGAGAGGTCAACGCACCTAGTGTGTGTCAACGTTCTGGGATGAATACAGTCCATTAGTCACGCTGGATTACTAACACTAACTACCCTCACTAGTTATATGAGACGTTCTCTGAGAGGTCAACGCACCTAGTGTGTGTCAACGTTCTAGGATGAATACAGTCCATTAGTCACGCTGGATTACTAACACTAACTACCCTCACTAGTTATATGAGACGTTCTCTGAGAGGTCAACGCACCTAGTGTGTGTCAACGTTCTGGGATGAATACAGTCCATTAGTCACGCTGGATTACTAACACTAACTACCCTCACTAGTTATATGAGACGTTCTCCTGAGAGGTCAACGCACCTAGTGTGTGTCAACGTTCTGGATGAATACAGTCCATTAGTCACAGCTGGATTACTAACACTAACTACCCTCACTAGTTATATGAGACGTTCTCTGAGAGGTCAACGCACCTAGTGTGTGTCAACGTTCTGGGATGAATACAGTCCATTAGTCACACTGGATTACTAACACTAACTACCCTCACTAGTTATATGAGACGTTCTCTGAGAGGTCAACGCACCTAGTGTGTGTCAACGTTCTGGATGAATACAGTCCATTTGTCACACTGGATTACTAACACTAACTACCCTCACTAGTTATATGAGACGTTCTCCTGAGAGGTCAACGCACCTAGTGTGTGTCAACGTTCTGGATGAATACAGTCCATTTGTCACACTGGATTACTAACACTAACTACCCTCACTAGTTATATGAGACGTTCTCCTGAGAGGTCAACGCACCTAGTGTGTGTCAACGTTCTAGGATGAATACAGTCCATTTGTCACACTGGATTACTAACACTAACTACCCTCACTAGTTATATGAGACGTTCTCTGAGAGGTCAACGCACCTAGTGTGTGTCAACGTTCTGGGATGAATACAGTCCATTTGTCACACTGGATTACTAACACTAACTACCCTCACTAGTTATATGAGACGTTCTCTGAGAGGTCAACGCACCTAGTGTGTGTCAACGTTCTGGGATGAATACAGTCCATTTGTCACACTGGATTACTAACACTAACTACCCTCACTAGTTATATGAGACGTTCTCTGAGAGGTCAACGCACCTAGTGTGTGTCAACGTTCTGGGATGAATACAGTCCATTTGTCACACTGGATTACTAACACTAACTACCCTCACTAGTTATATGAGACGTTCTCTGAGAGGTCAACGCACCTAGTGTGTGTCAACGTTCTGGGATGAATACAGTCCATTAGTCACGCTGGATTACTAACACTAACGACCCTCACTAGTTATATGAGACGTTCTCTGAGAGGTCAACGCACCTAGTGTGTGTCAACGTTCTGGGATGAATACAGTCCATTAGTCACGCTGGATTACTAACACTAACTACCCTCACTAGTTATATGAGACGTTCTCTGAGAGGTCAACGCACCTAGTGTGTGTCAACGTTCTGGGATGAATACAGTCCATTAGTCACGCTGGATTACTAACACTAACTACCCTCACTAGTTATATGAGACGTTCTCTGAGAGGTCAACGCACCTAGTGTGTGTCAACGTTCTAGGATGAATACAGTCCATTAGTCACGCTGGATTACTAACACTAACTACCCTCACTAGTTATATGAGACGTTCTCTGAGAGGTCAACGCACCTAGTGTGTGTCAACGTTCTGGGATGAATACAGTCCATTAGTCACGCTGGATTACTAACACTAACTACCCTCACTAGTTATATGAGACGTTCTCTGAGAGGTCAACGCACCTAGTGTGTGTCAACGTTCTGGGATGAATACAGTCCATTAGTCACGCTGGATTACTAACACTAACTACCCTCACTAGTTATATGAGACGTTCTCTGAGAGGTCAACGCACCTAGTGTGTGTCAACGTTCTAGGATGAATACAGTCCATTAGTCACGCTGGATTACTAACACTAACTACCCTCACTAGTTATATGAGACGTTCTCTGAGAGGTCAACGCACCTAGTGTGTGTCAACGTTCTGGGATGAATACAGTCCATTAGTCACGCTGGATTACTAACACTAACTACCCTCACTAGTTATATGAGACGTTCTCTGAGAGGTCAACGCACCTAGTGTGTGTCAACGTTCTGGGATGAATACAGTCCATTAGTCACGCTGGATTACTAACACTAACTACCCTCACTAGTTATATGAGACGTTCTCTGAGAGGTCAACGCACCTAGTGTGTGTCAACGTTCTGGGATGAATACAGTCCATTAGTCACGCTGGATTACTAACACTAACTACCCTCACTAGTTATATGAGACGTTCTCTGAGAGGTCAACGCACCTAGTGTGTGTCAACGTTCTGGGATGAATACAGTCCATTAGTCACGCTGGATTACTAACACTAACTACCCTCACTAGTTATATGAGACGTTCTCTGAGAGGTCAACGCACCTAGTGTGTGTCAACGTTCTGGGATGAATACAGTCCATTAGTC
This sequence comes from Stictocephala bisonia, assembly GCA_035578905.1. Classification (NCBI taxonomy): domain Eukaryota; kingdom Metazoa; phylum Arthropoda; class Insecta; order Hemiptera; family Membracidae; genus Stictocephala; species Stictocephala bisonia. Next base: position 24,977 of record JAQJVL010006140.1, read on the forward strand.
ACGCTGGATTACTAACACTAACTACCCTCACTAGTTATATGAGACGTTCTCTGAGAGGTCAACGCACCTAGTGTGTGTCAACGTTCTAGGATGAATACAGTCCATTAGTCACGCTGGATTACTAACACTAACTACCCTCACTAGTTATATGAGACGTTCTCTGAGAGGTCAACGCACCTAGTGTGTGTCAACGTTCTGGGATGAATACAGTCCATTAGTCACGCTGGATTACTAACACTAACTACCCTCACTAGTTATATGAGACGTTCTCTGAGAGGTCAACGCACCTAGTGTGTGTCAACGTTCTGGGATGAATACAGTCCATTAGTCACGCTGGATTACTAACACTAACTACCCTCACTAGTTATATGAGACGTTCTCTGAGAGGTCAACGCACCTAGTGTGTGTCAACGTTCTGGGATGAATACAGTCCATTAGTCACGCTGGATTACTAACACTAACTACCCTCACTAGTTATATGAGACGTTCTCTGAGAGGTCAACGCACCTAGTGTGTGTCAACGTTCTGGGATGAATACAGTCCATTAGTCACGCTGGATTACTAACACTAACTACCCTCACTAGTTATATGAGACGTTCTCTGAGAGGTCAACGCACCTAGTGTGTGTCAACGTTCTGGGATGAATACAGTCCATTAGTCACGCTGGATTACTAACACTAACTACCCTCACTAGTTATATGAGACGTTCTCTGAGAGGTCAATGCACCTAGTGTGTGTCAACGTTCTGGGATGAATACAGTCCATTAGTCACGCTGGATTACTAACACTAACTACCCTCACTAGTTATATGAGACGTTCTCTGAGAGGTCAACGCACCTAGTGTGTGTCAACGTTCTGGGATGAATACAGTCCATTAGTCACACTGGATTACTAACACTAACTACCCTCACTAGTTATATGAGACGTTCTCCGAGAGGTCAACGCACCTAGTGTGTGTCAACGTTCTGGGATGAATACAGTCCATTAGTCACACTAGATTAATAACACTAACTACCCTCACTAGTTATATGAGACGTTCTCCGAGATGTCAACGCACCTAGTGTGTGTCAACGTTCTAGGATGAATACAGTCCATTTGTCACACTGGATTACTAACACTAACTACCCTCACTAGTTATATGAGACGTTCTCCTGAGAGGTCAACGCACCTAGTGTGTGTCAACGTTCTAGGATGAATACAGTCCATTTGTCACACTGGATTACTAACACTAACTACCCTCACTAGTTATATGAGACGTTCTCCTGAGAGGTCAACGCACCTAGTGTGTGTCAACGTTCTGGATGAATACAGTCCATTTGTCACACTGGATTACTAACACTAACTACCCTCACTAGTTATATGAGACGTTCTCCTGAGAGGTCAACGCACCTAGTGTGTGTCAACGTTCTGGGATGAATACAGTCCATTTGTCACACTGGATTACTAACACTAACTACCCTCACTAGTTATATGAGACGTTCTCTGAGAGGTCAACGCACCTAGTGTGTGTCAACGTTCTGGGATGAATACAGTCCATTTGTCACACTGGATTACTAACACTAACTACCCTCACTAGTTATATGAGACGTTCTCTGAGAGGTCAACGCACCTAGTGTGTGTCAACGTTCTGGGATGAATACAGTCCATTTGTCACACTGGATTACTAACACTAACTACCCTCATTAGTTATATGAGACGTTCTCCGAGAGGTCAACGCACCTAGTGTGTGTCAACGTTCTAGGATGAATACAGTCCATTTGTCACACTGGATTACTAACACTAACTACCCTCACTAGTTATATGAGACGTTCCCTGAGAGGTCAACGCACCTAGTGTGTGTCAACGTTCTAGGATGAATACAGTCCATTTGTCACACTGGATTACTAACACTAACTACCCTCACTAGTTATATGAGACGTTCTCTGAGAGGTCAACGCACCTAGTGTGTGTCAACGTTCTGGGATGAATACAGTCCATTAGTCACGCTGGATTACTAACACTAACTACCCTCACTAGTTATATGAGACGTTCTCTGAGAGGTCAACGCACCTAGTGTGTGTCAACGTTCTGGGATGAATACAGTCCATTAGTCACGCTGGATTACTAACACTAACTACCCTCACTAGTTATATGAGACGTTCTCTGAGAGGTCAACGCACCTAGTGTGTGTCAACGTTCTGGGATGAATACAGTCCATTAGTCACGCTGGATTACTAACACTAACTACCCTCACTAGTTATATGAGACGTTCTCTGAGAGGTCAACGCACCTAGTGTGTGTCAACGTTCTGGGATGAATACAGTCCATTAGTCACGCTGGATTACTAACACTAACTACCCTCACTAGTTATATGAGACGTTCTCTGAGAGGTCAACGCACCTAGTGTGTGTCAACGTTCTGGGATGAATACAGTCCATTAGTCACGCTGGATTACTAACACTAACTACCCTCACTAGTTATATGAGACGTTCTCTGAGAGGTCAACGCACCTAGTGTGTGTCAACGTTCTGGGATGAATACAGTCCATTAGTCACGCTGGATTACTAACACTAACTACCCTCACTAGTTATATGAGACGTTCTCCTGAGAGGTCAACGCACCTAGTGTGTGTCAACGTTCTAGGATGAATACAGTCCATTAGTCACGCTGGATTACTAACACTAACTACCCTCACTAGTTATATGAGACGTTCTCTGAGAGGTCAACGCACCTAGTGTGTGTCAACGTTCTGGGATGAATACAGTCCATTAGTCACGCTGGATTACTAACACTAACTACCCTCACTAGTTATATGAGACGTTCTCTGAGAGGTCAACGCACCTAGTGTGTGTCAACGTTCTGGGATGAATACAGTCCATTAGTCACGCTGGATTACTAACACTAACTACCCTCACTAGTTATATGAGACGTTCTCTGAGAGGTCAACGCACCTAGTGTGTGTCAACGTTCTGGGATGAATACAGTCCATTAGTCACGCTGGATTACTAACACTAACTACCCTCACTAGTTATATGAGACGTTCTCTGAGAGGTCAACGCACCTAGTGTGTGTCAACGTTCTGGGATGAATACAGTCCATTAGTCACGCTGGATTACTAACACTAACTACCCTCACTAGTTATATGAGACGTTCTCTGAGAGGTCAACGCACCTAGTGTGTGTCAACGTTCTGGGATGAATACAGTCCATTAGTCACGCTGGATTACTAACACTAACTACCCTCACTAGTTATATGAGACGTTCTCTGAGAGGTCAACGCACCTAGTGTGTGTCAACGTTCTGGGATGAATACAGTCCATTAGTCACGCTGGATTACTAACACTAACTACCCTCACTAGTTATATGAGACGTTCTCTGAGAGGTCAACGCACCTAGTGTGTGTCAACGTTCTGGGATGAATACAGTCCATTAGTCACGCTGGATTACTAACACTAACTACCCTCACTAGTTATATGAGACGTTCTCTGAGAGGTCAACGCACCTAGTGTGTGTCAACGTTCTGGGATGAATACAGTCCATTAGTCACGCTGGATTACTAACACTAACTACCCTCACTAGTTATATGAGACGTTCTCTGAGAGGTCAACGCACCTAGTGTGTGTCAACGTTCTGGGATGAATACAGTCCATTAGTCACGCTGGATTACTAACACTAACTACCCTCACTAGTTATATGAGACGTTCTCTGAGAGGTCAACGCACCTAGTGTGTGTCAACGTTCTGGGATGAATACAGTCCATTAGTCACGCTGGATTACTAACACTAACTACCCTCACTAGTTATATGAGACGTTCTCTGAGAGGTCAACGCACCTAGTGTGTGTCAACGTTCTGGGATGAATACAGTCCATTAGTCACGCTGGATTACTAACACTAACTACCCTCACTAGTTATATGAGACGTTCTCTGAGAGGTCAACGCACCTAGTGTGTGTCAACGTTCTGGGATGAATACAGTCCATTAGTCACGCTGGATTACTAACACTAACTACCCTCACTAGTTATATGAGACGTTCTCTGAGAGGTCAACGCACCTAGTGTGTGTCAACGTTCTGGGATGAATACAGTCCATTAGTCACGCTGGATTACTAACACTAACTACCCTCACTAGTTATATGAGACGTTCTCTGAGAGGTCAACGCACCTAGTGTGTGTCAACGTTCTGGGATGAATACAGTCCATTAGTCACGCTGGATTACTAACACTAACTACCCTCACTAGTTATATGAGACGTTCTCTGAGAGGTCAACGCACCTAGTGTGTGTCAACGTTCTGGGATGAATACAGTCCATTAGTCACACTGGATTACTAACACTAACTACCCTCACTAGTTATATGAGACGTTCCCTGAGAGGTCAACGCACCTAGTGTGTGTCAACGTTCTAGGATGAATACAGTCCATTTGTCACACTGGATTACTAACACTAACTACCCTCACTAGTTATATGAGACGTTCTCCGAGAGGTCAACGCACCTAGTGTGTGTCAACGTTCTAGGATGAATACAGTCCATTAGTCACGCTGGATTACTAACACTAACTACCCTCACTAGTTATATGAGACGTTCTCTGAGAGGTCAACGCACCTAGTGTGTGTCAACGTTCTGGGATGAATACAGTCCATTTGTCACACTGGATTACTAACACTAACTACCCTCACTAGTTATATGAGACGTTCTCTGAGAGGTCAACGCACCTAGTGTGTGTCAACGTTCTAGGATGAATACAGTCCATTTGTCACACTGGATTACTAACACTAACTACCCTCACTAGTTATATGAGACGTTCTCTGAGAGGTCAACGCACCTAGTGTGTGTCAACGTTCTGGGATGAATACAGTCCATTTGTCACACTGGATTACTAACACTAACTACCCTCACTAGTTATATGAGACGTTCTCTGAGAGGTCAACGCACCTAGTGTGTGTCAACGTTCTGGGATGAATACAGTCCATTAGTCACACTGGATTACTAACACTAACTACCCTCACTAGTTATATGAGACGTTCTCTGAGAGGTCAACGCACCTAGTGTGTGTCAACGTTCTGGGATGAATACAGTCCAATAGTCACGCTGGATTACTAACACTAACTACCCTCACTAGTTATATGAGACGTTCTCTGAGAGGTCAACGCACCTAGTGTGTGTCAACGTTCTAGGATGAATACAGTCCATTAGTCACGCTGGATTACTAACACTAACTACCCTCACTAGTTATATGAGACGTTCTCTGAGAGGTCAACGCACCTAGTGTGTGTCAACGTTCTGGGATGAATACAGTCCATTAGTCACGCTGGATTACTAACACTAACTACCCTCACTAGTTATATGAGACGTTCTCTGAGAGGTCAACGCACCTAGTGTGTGTCAACGTTCTGGGATGAATACAGTCCATTAGTCACGCTGGATTACTAACACTAACTACCCTCACTAGTTATATGAGACGTTCTCTGAGAGGTCAACGCACCTAGTGTGTGTCAACGTTCTGGGATGAATACAGTCCATTAGTCACGCTGGATTACTAACACTAACTACCCTCACTAGTTATATGAGACGTTCTCTGAGAGGTCAACGCACCTAGTGTGTGTCAACGTTCTGGGATGAATACAGTCCATTAGTCACGCTGGATTACTAACACTAACTACCCTCACTAGTTATATGAGACGTTCTCTGAGAGGTCAACGCACCTAGTGTGTGTCAACGTTCTAGGATGAATACAGTCCATTAGTCACGCTGGATTACTAACACTAACTACCCTCACTAGTTATATGAGACGTTCTCTGAGAGGTCAACGCACCTAGTGTGTGTCAA
>JAQJVL010006141.1:0-30773 GCA_035578905.1 Stictocephala bisonia
CCACCACAACTACCATGGACTCTCGGCTGGACTTGCAATATGTACCGACAAAGAAGATCACCAACTGAAGAAGATAAAACAAGGAGAGTTGACAACTCAAGGATAGAACTCAATTTTGTAAATAATTAAAAATATGTTTGTAACACTGAAAAATAAAACAAAAACAGTAATAACTAAGATCTTTATTATTTTAAGAATGATGCAATATAATTTAATATTTTAATTCTAAGTCTTACGAATGTTACAATATAATTTAATATTTTAATTCTAAGTCTGTATTACAACTTAAGAAAAAATAAAGAAATAAAAAAATAACAAAAGAAATTAAAAGAAAGATAGAACACGTTTTTGTAAATAATTAAAAATATGTTTGTAACACTGAAAAATAAAACAAAAACAGTAATAACTAAGATCTTGTACGATTTTCATTCGATTGCATTCATTCACTTCTTTTACTTCGATTTATAAAAAAATGGAATAAAAAGAACTGAATGGTTACATTCGTGTGCAAATCGTACAAGATCTTTTTTAAAACAAATTTTGAATGACCTTGAAACTCATGACGTCACTATCCACGTCATCAGCTGACGTCACAAGCTGACGTCACTCATCTCCTCTTTTCCCTTTAAATTTGACAGCTCACCGGAAGTCGTAAATCACTTTTTAATTGCCCCAGGTGACCCAAAAGGTGACTACTAATAGCATATGCGTCTCGTACATTGACAGAAACACAAACCAGGTACAGTCAAATTGAGAAAGAAATGCTTGCCATAGTATTTGGTTGTACTCGCTATCACCAATATATTTTTGGTAGAAAAGTTACAGTTGAAACTGACCACAAACCTTTAGAGAGTTTATTTAGAAAATCCTTAAATCTAGCTCCTTTATGATTGCAAAATATGTTAGTTAAGGTTCAGAGATATGATCTGGATGTAAAGTACAAACCAGGTAAATATATGTTTATTGCAGATACTCTCTCTAGAGTCTAGAGCACCTCTTTCAGTGACTTGTAAAGATGAAATTGACCACATTGATAATGATGTAATCTGTCAAGTAAACATGTTTACTAACACATTGCCTATCTCTGAAGAAAAACTTAATCTATTTAAAAAAGAAACAAACAAAGCTTAATGCTTAACTAGACTTAGACATTATATTAAGTTAGGTTGGCCTGATCACAAAGATTCAGTAGATAATATAGTTAGACCTTACTGGAATATTAGAGATAACTTGCAAGAAATAGAAGGATTAGTTTTCAAAAATGATAGCCTAATTGTACCTAAAAGCCTTAGGAATGAAATGTTGATTAAACTTCATGAAGGTCATGTTGGTATTAAGTCATGTGAGTTAAGAGCCCGTAATGTTCTATATTGGCCTGGTATTTTAACAGATATTAAAGAATTTGTAAATAACTGTTTAACTTGTGCTATGCATAAACCATCTAATTGTAAAGAACCTATTATTTTTCATAATGTACCCAATCTACCATGGTCAAAAATCTCAGCTGATATTTTTGAATACAAGAATGTACATTATCTTGTTGCATTTGATTACTATTCCAAGTATATTGAACTAGTAACTTTGTCTAATTTGACTACTGCAGTTGTAGTTAACAAACTTAAATCTTTCTTTGCTAGACATGGAATTCCACAAACACTTGTAACAGATTCAGGTAGTCAATTTACTAGTAATGAATTCAAGATGTTTGCAACATCTTATGAATTTAAGCATACAATCACTAGCCCTAAGTATTCTCAATCCAATGGCATGGCAGAATCAGGTGTAAAAATTACCAAAAACATTCTTAAAAAAGCTGATGCTTCTAAGTCAGATATTTACCTTGCTCTACTTAGTTATAGGAATACTCCTAAACCTTACTTGCCGTCTCCAGCTCAATTGTTATTTTCAAGGAATTTAAATACTTTGTTACCTTGCTCTAAAGAAAGTCTTCAACCAACAGTTACAAAGCCTGATCCTATCATGACTGAAAGACACAAAACAACCATACAGAAGTATTATGATAAAGGAAGTAAATCTTTGCCTGAACTTAAACCTAATGAAAAAGTGTTATTTAAAAAGAATCCATCTGGATCATGGACTCCAGGTAAAATCTTATCAAAAGCTGATATCCCTCGCTCTTATTTTGTATCTGATGAAAATGGTTCGGTGTATCAGCGCAATCGCAGACACTTTACAATCTGTCCTAATGAAAATCCTATTAGACCTACTACTTTAAATTCAAATGTAAATAATTCTAGTACAGACACTCATGTTCAGAAAGATAGTAATACAAACTTCAATAAAACCACCTCTGAAGAAACTGTAATTAAAAATATGGATGGATATATTACAAGTAGGGGAAGAAAAGTTGTAAACCCTAAAAGACTAACCTATGGTTAAATGTATTAATTGGTAACTATTGTTTTTTAATAAGTTGTGTATTGTATTCTTACATTAATGGTTAATTTAGAATTTATGACATTAAAATTAATTTTCTTTTTATTGTAACAGGGGAGATGTTGATATATAGTATATTCATGTCATTATATTACTTATCTATGTAAGATTTTGTAACTCTTTGGAGCTCTAATAGTGAACTCCCGCTCTTTCAGATTAGAACAAGATGGCTTCTATAATGACTTTGTACTGTGTATTTATCCTTAGTAAAATACTTTAAATTACAATATGTGTTTTATTATTAAACACCAAAACAATTACTGCACCGTTTGAAAGTGCGCTGCATATTTCTAGTAAAAAAACAGCAAAAAAGGCTGGCAGTACAGTTACAGATACATTTCTGATTAACAACGCTATGGCACACTTGTTTGAAGATATTAGGTATGAAATATCTGGTATAATAGTGGATCGTACTAAAAGGTTGGGTGTTGTTCAACTATTAAGAATTTTTTATCACTGAAGCAGAATGAAACAAATGCATTGAAAAATGCTTGTTGGTTCGGTCCAGGGAAATCACAAAAAACAATCGAGTTTCATTTTACCGTTCCATTAAAATTACTCTTTTGTTTCATGGAAGATTACAGAAAAATTATTGTAAATGTAAAACAAGATTTTATATTACTGCGGTCAGCTAACGACATGGATGTGATGTTATCAAGGGATGTGGTTACGCACAGCCTGGAAATAACCGACTTGTACTGGCGTGTACCACACATGGCTGTTTCCGATAGTTACAAAAAAACTTTCAAAACTTGTTAATAAAGATACAACAGGTAATCTTTCCTTTAGATCGTGGGAGTTCCACGAGTATCCCACGTTCCCACAAACAGACTCAACTGGACTGTCAAAACATCTTCTTAAATATAAAAATCCCGATATTTGATACTTGCGTTTCAAACTGACAGAAAAAACAACATGAAAACGAACATGTCTAATCTTGACCATTGTAATTTAGTGGATATTAAGTTATACCTTAATTCAAAGTACTATCCTAACGACAACATCCGAGGTGATTGGTGTTTATTCTATGAAATTTACTCAACATTTCAGTCTTCCTACGACGGTGTTTCCAATTCACCTATTATGGATCTAGAAACTTTCAAATCAAAATGTCCAATCTTTGTAATCGACTAGTCCAAGCAGAATGTTTCTATCAAATCTGGTCCTATCAATGTACGCATCGAATTTGAATTAAAAAACAATGTACTGGACAAGACTACAGCTTGCTGTTTAATAATTCACGATTCGCACTTTATGTACACTAACGTAGTAAAAAGTATGACGTAATCATTCAGAGAGATTGGTTAGAATTTCAATTTCTACATTCAGTCGAGACCATGGAGCCATCTGGTGAGCTTGTCTCTCTGCCCAAACTAGTTGAGCCCATTGATATGATGAAAGGTATTTTCCTAAAACGGGTTTTCTTTCTAAATGATAACTTTTCTAAATCAGTTACTGGTGGGATTTTTAAAAACCGAAACTACGGTCTTGGAGTTATGTTCAAGGAAAGATACTATTACGTTTACTAGTCATGTGATGTATTCAATCAGTTTTTTGTAAATTTAAATAACATTTCCAAAGCTCTCAAAGATAATAAAAAGATTTATTTGGAAATTAACGAGAAAGAAGTTGCTAAAGATATTAGGGGCTCCACATGTTTTCCTAGGAAGTAATTTAACGCTTAAATCGAGCGAGCAAGCTCAGCCTACTCCCAACTTCCCAGGTAGCACCTTGTCACTTAACTCGGGTGAGTGGGCGCAGTTTTTATCCAACCTTCCGTTAATACAGTTGGATTTGAGTGAGTTGTTTTACGAGGAAGACCTTATAAAACAATATTTCTGTCGGGGATTCAACAGTCTATCTCCGCACATTTTCATAGACTAATTTATGAAATTAAATGAATTAATTGCTGCAGTAGTTGAATGAATTTCATGCATTTACGGATAATAATAACCGCTTTATCGTTAAAGAATTGGCAATAGTAAGTGAAAATTTTCAAACACAAATTGTTTTCAATCACCTTACTGCAAGTGTGCACTTGATGAAAAACAACAAAGGACAGCTAGATGGTTAAACCATCATCTAGACGGAATAAAATGGGAAGAAGATAGCATAGAATATGATGAAAATTTAATTCGCACACTTTGTAAGCCTTTTACTAAAATGTATACTAAAGTGATGGAAAAAGTTAACTTTTTAAAAGAATTTCATACTAACGTTATTGAATTACCGAAAACCAGTTCAATTACTTGTACTGCAAATAATGCTTGTATATTACCTATACACGCTGATTGTAATTTCAAGTGCCTTTTTAGATCTGCAAAGCAAGAGTATAAAGCCTGCACAAACTTTAGTTTGGTTAATATATCTCTAACCACCATGGAGGACACATGGACTATGCTCTAAGGAGCCGAAGGCTCCAGTCGGTGTTATACCGACAATGTTATTATGACATTTGATAGATACGTTAACTGGTACCTGTTGTCATCCCACTATGATTTTTCACTAAATATGTTGAGAATTTACCAACACAGAGTAAACTGCGGTTTAATTTTAAAAAGGACTAAGTTTCCCGAAGATATCCTGAGGGAAATGGCTCCTAACTTTAATATCGATTGTTGGTTAATAGTAAGTAAATACCAGTCTTTATCAGAACAATTTATTAATGACTTTGCAGACAAAGTAGTTTGGGATGATATTGTACTGTATCAAAACGTAAGTGGAGCGTTTTTCATTAAACACTATAACCGTATACGTAAAATAGATATATCAAGCTCTGTGTAAATGTGTGTTCTATGGCTGGCCTAAACTTCGTAAGTCCAGGACACCTGTGTAGAATACCGTACTGTCAAGGTGAGGACGTACCAAATTTAATAAAAAATCGTCCAACTGTTCTCCAAGGCAGCCGTAAAACGCATAAGCCCTGAGGCAGTCCTGCAGCTTGGGTCTGGGCTAAACCCCGAAAGACCTTGAGTCGCAGTCCGGGCCCTCGTATGGTACGTGTATTTGGTTGTATGATAGAATGGTACACTCCATGTTAGGCTGAAAACCAGGTAAACCAGGGTGTGAGTGAGAGATGTTTGCATTACATAAGCAACGGATAATACAACACATTACACGAGTACACTTAGTTAAATCCATGGTAGTTAAAATGCAAAATGTTGTACTTAAAGGAATATAAATTATACAAAAAATAAAAGTCCGATGTAAGATTGTACGTCACATTGAAAGGCTTCACTAAATAAAGTGATGACTAGACTTACAGAGGGACCCAAAAAAAGTATTAACAAAATACAAAAATAATACTGGGAGGTAGCAATTTTATTATAGAGTTGCTTCCACCGTAACTTGCGATGAATGGAGCAAGTTACAATAAACAGCCGTTCTCACGGCTAGTGGGAGTAGGCCTATTTGGGGATACCCAGTATAATAAAAAGTGCGCCGAGACCCTACCTCTTGGGTGGTATGGAAACTGGGCCAGTTACAAAAAAAGAGTAAAGAAACTGAGCTCGTGGGTCCCCTACAACTTATATATCAATATTTATGGTGGCCTTGAAAAGGGCCGTTTGTAGCGCCTTAGACGCCATGCCTTAGCCTAAGAGGACTTTAGGATTAGTGAGATAGGTTTTTTCTTTCGATTTATTCTTTTAAAGGTGCTGTGGTGATCACCGATGTACATGCACTCTCTGCTGGTTCTAGGGGGGGGGTGAGACCTAGGAGGTCCCTGTCGTCCACCTCAAAGCAATATTCGGTGTATATAACGTTGTAAACTCCGATACAGTATAAGCCTTTCTCGGCCAACTTTTGAACGTACGGAGCTCCTCTGGCATGTGTGTCCGAAGGAAACCAATGCTGGAAGATCATCAGCCTGTACTTTAATCCACCGTATTTTAATTCCTGCAAGATGTTAGATTCGTTCATCATCTGCTGAAGCGACATCTTGATGGATTTGGGCAGGTGCAGCTGAGCGATTTCGGATTCTTTTTTATACATTGTCATCACCTTCCCGGCAGCTAAGTTGAACAGAGTTTCTGGGGACCGTTCCATTTCACAGAGACACAAACCGAACATGTGTTAGGGTTTGGTCAGAAAATATGCAATGGGAGGAGCAGGGATGACGCAGTTGACAGTGGGCATGACAACGCAGCGCTCGTGTGCAAGTGGAGGGAATTTAACCAATTAAACTCGACCTTTGCGTCTGAAGCGAGACAAGCCAACCAATTAAACTTGACCTTATCATAACTGCAGTTTTGATAAAATGCAAGTTGCAATACTCCCCAACATCAGTTCTCCATAGTACATCCTTGCCACTATGAAAACACCCTGGACAATCTAATAAGTACAATTCTTTTGTTTGATTTAAATATCAACAAATATATTACGTGTGTGTTAAAGTAAATGTGTGTGGCTTTTCAGACTTAAGCCAATTCTCCGCCACCACCATCACAACGACGGTTCCTGAGAAGGAACGAAATCGTTGAAATGCTTGATGTACGTATTTGTAATGATTTTTAATTTTCCAATTATTTTTTGTTTTAAAAAAATTTATTAAGTAGCTTAAATTGTTTCAAAATGATCCAACCCTATTACGGGCACTGGCTGGCCGTCTACTACTGTCTGAGATAATTGGCATTCTATTTTGCTTTCTATAAATTAAAAATATAAATAGAATATTACTGATTTAAAATAAAAATAGAGAATTCGGATGTTTCAAGAAAAACATAGAGACGTAATAGTTGACTTCTGATCACACAGACGGTACATTCCTACCTAGAAGGGCGGTCAGTTTCCATAACTCGGCCCGAGCAGGTTAGCATATTATCATATTGGACTTTACTCAATAAATACAGTTAATATGTAATGAATTAAATAATGTTTTTTCAGGATGACAAGTGAAAGTGGAGTGGAAAGCCAAAGTGGGGTAAGTTAAAGTATTTTGGAGGAATTAGTGGTAGTAAACATACATGATTTTTTTGTTGATGTTGTAAAAGTGATTATCGTTTTCACAGCTCCGACGATGATCCGTTGTAGTGGAGCTGTGAAAACCCGAAAACGTGCAACCCGACCCACCATCACCGACATACATGGACCTGACGCAGTCTCGCTCGTGGCTTAATGAGCGTCGAAACGCCTTAACCGACTTGGTACGTGTGACTACATATAGTAAAAAATATATTTTATTGATAAACTCCTAACCAAACAAATCTTAAAACAATTAAATTTTTTATTTACAGAACGGTGAGCCACAACTATTGACTAGTCGTCAACCGCAGCCCTCAACTAGCTATGCTGTGGATGTTAGTAACATTTTAATTTATATTTGCTTTTGTTTAGGTGATTTTTGTGTGTTTTCGGTATAACATTATTTATTTTGTGTTTCAATGTGAACTAGACGACGACAATGAGCAACCGTTTAGCCAGACAAGGACTGTGCAGTGTGCAGTCTGTCTGGAGTACCTCCCGACGCTTCTGATGATTCCCTACCATCAAGTGGTGGGTCCTAGGTGACCTAGGTGGGTCAATGGTTAGCACGCTAACCATAAGGCCACGAAGGCATTGCTTGAATCTTAGTTTTTAAATACTTTAACGTTTTGCCACCAGGTGCGCTGCAACATTTGTTATAATATATATAATGTATTTTTATAGTATATATATATATATATATATATATATATATATATATATATATATATATATATATATACTATAAAAATAGCATTATATTATATAAAATAATGCAATTCTTATAGTATAAAAAGGAAATGAAGAGGGAAATTTGGGAATTCTATGGAAAATTAATGGACGGAAATTCCTACAGTGTTGTTAGAACTGAGTCACGTGACCTTCGCAATCTTGGAAAATCGCAGAAAAGTTAGCTTAAAACTCTTAGTTTTTACCTACTCTTGTATGAGTCAAAACAACTTAATTACCAGTTTACGTTTGAAAAACAATGCTTGTAATTGTGGCTCTAAATTAAAAAGAGTTACTACTAAAAAAGAGTTAAGCTAGAGAAACAACGTTGCAAAAGGGTGTAAAGAACAAAATATTAATATTTAACACCGAGGATGTTAATGTTTTAAAGCTTATGGGAAGCCTATTGTTCAATGTTTTGTGTTTAAAAAGCTTTAAAGTAAAAGTGAACGTCACAAAACACAAATGTATTACAATATAAGCACAACATGCACAAATATATTACAATACAAGTACAAAATGTGCAAGTATTGTGGTGATCGGTTACGGTGAACCACGCTCACCTTCCTCAGACCAGAGGGATTTACAAAAGATTCTTGTGTGTGTTCTTTTTATTGTATTTTTTAATTGTACTATGGCTAAGTATTCAGTTAAATTATTAATTTTAATCAAACAGTTGCTCTTACAACATACATAGTTTGCATGTCGATGTATTGAATCTTCCAATTTGTATTTGAGGTGTAAATTTACTGTCAAACTTATGAAGGATTAAATTAATTGATAAATTAAAAACCTGAATAAACCACAAGTTTATTCACGCACTTATCGTATTCAAATTTCTCACTATCATTAATAATTAAATCTTATTACCTAAAACAAGCCACGTCTAGATGAAATTCTTTTTGGCTCCAAGGATTTTTAATTTTGTATTGTTTTGGGGGGTTTCCAATGAGACCCATCCCCCCCACCAAAGCTGGAAAGCGTGCCAACTGGGGGATGGCTCAAAACAAGTCAAGCGATGGGATCACGGGTGGCAGTTGGAGGGTCAAAATAAAACTCGGCAGCTGAGCGAAACTAATTTTATTACCAAGAAAGCAATTATTCAAAAAATCAAAAACAGACAGGCAGAAGGCCACAATATTAATTCGCAGTTAAATAACTACAAGATAATTATACAAGAAAGCAATTATTCAAAAAATCAAAAACAGACAGGCAGAAGGCCACAATATTAATTCGCAGTTAAATAACTACAAGATAACAAAAATTAACAATATAATACAGACGCTACAAAAACAACAAACTCTACAAATACCCAATATAACAATTACAAACTGTATGGCCTATCTGCAGCTTAGCAAAGGGGCAAATTGCCCCGGGGCCACACAGACTTAGTTCACAGGGGGGGCCACATTTCATGCAACAAAAAAGAAAATGCTTAATAATCTACTAGATAAGAAACGATTCAGGCCTGTATCAAAATATCAAAAGCGATATTAGGCCAGATAAGTCTTCCAGTTTTAGTTTTAAAACGTGTAAACTAAACCATTGGTTTTATAGCAACCAGGGAGCCTTTTGGAGCAAGTTGTACAGTGGTCTTTGAAGTTTGTCAGCGGTCGACATAGTAGTGTGACAGCATACGCTATGGTTGGTGTGTGACTGCAACTGTACCCCTCGCCAGTTGTCTTGTTTGCGAACAAGTGTAAAGGCATGCAGCTTGTGAACACACCAAAATATAAATTCCAGTTTGCGAGCATATAAATATACTTGAGTGGTGTGGACAGTGGGTCACCTCTATGAGATGTCCTGTTTTCGTACACTATTTATGTAAAACATGTCAAAAGACCCACCAACTTTACATTTGTATTACTCAAAACTCAGTTTTTGGACGTGTTTAATACAAGGTGGACAAGAACGTTTCTGTTCGTTTTATTTTTTAACTTTAATTTCAAAAGTACATACTACTTCAAACAAAATTGTTATACTTGTCCTAAATTCAACTCTGTCTTGGCTTTTAGGTGGTAGCAAAATCAATCGCTTGGTCACGTTATTATCCTTACAAAACCAATAGTTATGATATATTACTATTATAAACTTAAGATAATACAGCAATTGCGAATTGATTTGTATTTGTAGTGTTTTGTTGATTAAGCTTTTATCCTTATTTTGTATTTTTTCTTTTTCACAAATTCTGTTTATGTAGCGGCCGTAGCTAATTCTATTCTAAATTAGCTAAAGCTATTCTGTTCACAAAAAATTTGGAGCGGCCGTAGCTAAGAGGCTAAGGCGTTGGCTTGCCACGCAATCGGTCCGGGTTCGATTCCCGATCTGACCACTAACAGATTTTGCCCTGCCGCTCCCGTGGTTCTGAAGTCACGTAAAGCCGTTGGTCCCCAGGCTAAGTGTTAGAGAGGGCTTCTTAGCCTTAACTTCGCCTGGTAAAATAAGACGAACTTTAACTTTTATGTAGATAAATAATCTTGATTTAGTGTTTCAAAAATCCCTTAACTCATCGTAGCAAAATAATAGATCTATATAATGTGAAAACGAGTGGTCAGTAACCTGTGGCCTAAAGTATGCAAATTAATAAATTGTAATACAAAAAGTGGAAGCCTAAGAACAACACAATTAAATAAGCAAACAAAATTACAGTAAAAATATTTTAAATCTGTCCTTTTAAAAAGGGCGAGAAGTCTTTATCAGAAAAAAAGGTTCTTACAAACTTGGTTTCAAAGCTGGTAGTGGGCGGCGGTACTCCGTTCGAACGTGGTAACGTTGGACTCTTTCCCGGCACTGATCAGCTAATTTTTCAATATATGCACTAAATTTAAGAAATAGTAGTCGTATTTCATTAGTAACTGTATTTTGCACCCAAAAAACTGCAGGCAAAATATACAATGTTGTAACAACGTGGCTGGAAGAGTTCAATTAATTGTCATGAAGGGTAGATCGGGGACATCGTCAATCATTAGTCTGTTTGTTTACTGTCGTCCAGTAAAGAAATATTTTGTTATTGTGATATTTTTGTAATTTAATGCGTTCTTTTGGATTTCCTAGTAAACTTCTATAATTATCAATTAATTTTATTTGCTATGATTCATACTCCATTTAAAGATTTTGAGAGAACAAAAAGCTAAAATTTAGGCCCAGTAATTTGTGGTAACGTTTTATTGAAATCAATAAAACTAGACTATAAATGTTTCAATATAGTATTGTAATATACTGCAAAGTAAATTATATATTTTTACAGTATAAAAAGAAGAAATTAACGATGAAACCATTAAATTACAGTACATTTCTAGGTACTTAAATCTGGTAAATATACATACAACAACATCACCGCTTGCTTACCGGATGTGCAACAATATGTGTGTATGATGCATTACATTCAACTTGCCCTACGCTATCGTGGGAGGAATTGCGTGGCATAATATTGTCTAAAAATTATAATTTTGTTACGTTCTGTACTATCCGGATTCACCTTCCATCATATTTAACCGGTTAACCAGAGTTTACTGTACAGGCATTTTTTTTTTTTTTTTTTTACTTTCTCTCTACTGTAATGTTTCCTTTGACATTTTAAATTTACTAGTTATTATGACATGGATGTTTGTAAAGACATTTTACCAATATATTATGACATAGGTCTTAATGAAAAGATGATCTCTTAAGTACACCGTTAATAGATAAACAGCTTCATCATTGTTCAGATTTGTACAACTCCTTTTGAATAATATATATTTTGTGACATTTAACTTGTTGTAACTCTTTTATTGTCTGGTTTAATTTACCCTGAAACTGTAACAGGAACAGGGGTGTATTCTTAACATATTCAGTAAAGTAGCTCTTGATTAAAAACCAATTATCCCCACGTACAGGTTGTTCCCAAACAAATAGCATAATTGATTAATGTTGTCATTCATTAACATAACAAATCTACGACCAATCAAAATAGTTTTTATAATTTTTTACTGTCACTGACGAACGAGTAAGCCTTTTATATTTTTGAAAATCATTAATACAGTATTTATTTATTGTTTGTTGCGTGATAAGTGAAATTAACTAAGATTGAACCACTGTACGTGTATTGTTGAGCGGGAGGGTCAATACCACTGTTCGTGAATGGGTGTGTGGGTGTGTCAATACCACTGTCACTGTACGGACGTGTACACTGTGATGTACATCAATGATATAGTATCCAATTTGACAGACATAAATTTTACTATGTTTTATGCTGAGAAAATTGAGTTGGTACAAAATGCCTTTTATGCCTGTGAAATAAAAATTGAATAGTTTTAAAGTTTAGCACAAAAACAAACTAAAATCACGAATATAAACTAGATGTTTTAATGTCCAACATCAATAAGCTACGTACCCAATGGTCTACAACCTGTTTTGAAAACAATAACATAACCTCAACTCTCAGTTGACTGTTTTTAAAGCACTAGATGTTCGCACTCGCCAAATTATTTTACTTCGTGAAGATTCGGCCACTTGCTCTTTAGCTAGCGAAGCCAAGTGGCCTATACAAATGTATTGGCTCCTCCCTCCCTCACCCACAGCTAATATCATTGGCGAGGATGGCTCCTCAACTGGCAATCGAAGAGCTGCTGCGCCCAACTATACAACTGCCTATGCAACTGACTGTGGCATTGCTTGGTTCGTTATTATTTATTTAATATTAAAGAATAGCAGTTTTGTTATAAGAGATTGATGTCATTGTAGTGGTAATACTTAAGGAAATGTTTAAAAAGTATATGACAATTAGAGAAAAACTTACCGCAGCTTCGCAGCTAGCCCTGAGAAAACGTCCATGAACAAGAATCTTAATTACTCGTACAATAGTAATCTAACGAAAGAGATGGTAAGAATATCGTAGAATGTGCTAAAAGTAAAATATCAATTATAGTATATTTGACAATCAGAGTAATTAAATTTATTTTGAAGTGAAGGAAGGGGCCACATGGTAAACTTTGCCCCGGGGCCACCAAAAGTCTCTGGGCGGCCCTGGCTTAGCCTGAGACACCCAAAACGTAAGACAAATTTAACAAAACTCTGAAAACACAAATAAGCCCGTTGAATATTATTTAAACAAAGTATTTTCACCAAAAGGGTGATTAGATATTAGAAATTACAAATGAACACTTACGTTTAGGAGTCTCTAGCCTGACATCGTGAATTTGCCGAGCAGCTGCAGAGAAACGACTAGAAAACTGGCCAACCGGACCACGGTAACTAGAATAATACGGTAGGGTTCACGCGCATGGTGCGCAGTAAATCTTGGTGTCAATGACGTCACACAGACGTATCAGCTGGTTCATCGGTTAAACTGAATGTAGTAATAATCAGTAACTGCTTTTCTTAAATTACTGTTTCCGTTCACGACTAGGCTTTAACCAGTTAATAACTATTACTAAAACACTAAAAATACTTATAATAATACTATTTTATATTATTATTACTGAAATTTGGCCAAATTAAATAAAAATAGAATATTTTCAGACAAAAGAACTTTTTTTTATATAAAAAAAGCTATAATTGTAATAATTCAAGACTAAATTATATTTATTAGGCTCAATATAAACAGCTGTTTCAATACTTGACAGTTGTTATTTATTGATACATTTCCAAATAAAAACTAAACGACCATATTTTAATTGGATTAATTGGACAAGCCGATGGAGCCACCTTTTAATATTAACCAACCGTTAAACAAACATCAATATAATATACTCATTAATAATATTATCATTGAAAGTAATTGTATAACATTGATAATAGTTAATAACGGATATTATGTTTGTGGTTAATGAAAACAGTGATTTAAGAAAAACAGTTACTGATTATTACTACATTCAGTTTAACCGATGAACCAGCTGATATGTCTGTGTGACGTCATTGACACCAAGATTTACTGCGCATCATGCGCGTGAACCCTACCGTATTATTCTAGTTACCGTGAACCGGACCACGAAAGCTGGAACACGGAACGAACGGATCCGAGCCAACGGCCACCAAAGTACGCGAATCGCCGGGCAAAAGCGAAACTCAGGCAGCCTGGCAGACTACGACGAAAAAAAGAAATGTACCGGTCAAAAGACCCGGTACACAAACCACAAGAAATCCATTGGCACCGGTCTCAACCCTGGGAAAATTCTAATTTCTGCCCTAGAGGTTCCAAGACGTCCCGTGTGGGAATTATTTAACGATTTATTGTTCAGAAGATCATGTGTGATTTGTTTACTTAATGGACAAGTAAGTGGTGGAATTATTTAATATTTTATTATTTTTTTGAAAATGTGTTTGTTGGGTAATGTTAAGCCATCAGCTGTTTTTTGTGGTCCATTATGGAGCGCTAATTGTAGTCCCACAGACTTATCTAATTTTCTTTTCTTTTCATTTTTTCTACTTTTAGAACATTGTAAGTCAGGGCAATCAAAGGGTTGTTTCTGACTCAGGATAATCACCCTGATGAGATTTACTTATTGTTCAAATTGTATGAACAGATTGTAAATAAAATAAATGTTAAAAAAAATGTAGTCCCATGTAAATGTAATGCAGTTTAAACCAGCTGTGGTTGCGGGCCACACAAACTAACAAAATTACTGCCACAAATATTCCTATTAGATGGTTTATCTATTGTAGGTTTTTAATCAATGGTTAAACTAATACATCAAAGTGGAGTATCAACATGGGCGGAGTTATGGGGGGGGGGGCATCGTGTGAATTTTTATTTTTATTTATAAGGAATATAATTTTATATAAAAGTTACTAAATGAACGATGAACTTAAATGCATGTTGACTATATATCCTACTAATAATAAATTAGAATGCCATTAATCCAAAATGAAGATCAGTGCGAGTATTAGCATCCCACTTATACAATACAATTACGGGTTGACTTCGACTACAGGTAAATCATCTTGTGAAAAATCGGTCCGATGTGTGCGCAGTGGAAGACGTCGCCAATGCGCATGCGCTGGCACGTAACAGCTCAGTCATTCCCTGCAGTTTCTCGTAGGTTCGCTGGCTGACAGAGTACTACGCGCGGTTCTAAAAACATTAGCTTTAACGTTTAGTGTCACGAAATTTATATTAGTTTTAATTTTTTAGTTTTGTAAATGAGTGTTTAGTGTCGTAATCGTTTAGTGCATAGTATATATAGTTTCTGGAGCATAATGAATGTGCAGCCGGGTAGTAGTACTAGTAAATCAAATAAAAAAAGACCTGTTATTCATAGTCATACGCGAAGTATTATTTACAATGTATATAGTTATTTAAAAAAGAAAAATGAAGATTTATCGAGAAGAAGTTGCTCTCAGAAGTGGCAGAAGCATGTGGAATATCCCATAGTTCTGCATATAAAATCGTCAAGGAAGCTGCCCAGTCACCCGGACAAGAAAAGAAGTTCGTAACGCCAAGGAAAAACAGACCTAAGAAAAGTCCAATAACGGGTTTGGACAATTTTGATTTGTGTGTTGTGCGACGGACAATTAACAATTTTCACATATTAGAGGGAGAGAGGCCCACTTTGAAAGGAATCCTTCGGGTTCTTGAAAAAAGAATTAACTTTTCGGGTGGAATAACAAGTCTGAGGAAAGTAGTTCGCAATCTCGGATTTAGATGGAAAAAAACGGAAACTAACAAAAAATTGTTGATTGAAAAATCCGACATTAGATTAGCTAGATTAAAATACTTGCGTAAGATAAAAGAGTACCGTGAAGAAAATCGTCCGATCGTTTACAATGATGAGACATACTTTCATAGTTCTTCCTCTTCCGAAAAATCATGGACTGAAAGTGAATCGGACGGATTAAAAAAACCAGTGGGCAAGGGACAGAGAGTAATTGTGATTCATGCTGGCGGGGAAATGGGCTTTATTCCAGGTGCTCTCTTAATGTTTAAGTCTGGAATGAAGAAAGGCGATTACCATGACGACATGAATAAAAATAATTATACTAAATGGTTAGAAGAAAAGTTAATACCAAATTTACCAACAAATAGCGTGGTTGTGATTGATAATGCTCCCTACCACCGGGAACAAATAAACCCAGCACCGACTTCGTCCTCGTTAAAAGCTGATATGATGAGATGGTTGTCTGAGCGAGGGATTCATTATACTTCGAATCTACTAAAACCCGAATTGTACGACCTCATAAAACAACACAAACCAAAATTCGTAACCTACAAGACAGATCATATCTTAGCAGCAGCCGGCCATACAGTACTTAGACTTCCTCCTTATCACCCTGACTTGAACCCGATTGAAATGATATGGGCCACAGTCAAGTCACACATTAAAAAGACAAATATCAAATTTACAATAGATTCTGTAACACAACTTGCTTTGGAAAAGTTCAACTCCATAACTCAAGAAGAATGGAAATCCCGATGTTCACACGTAGAAAAGGTAGAGGACGAGTACATTGCAGCCGAAGGGATGCTGGACAATGTGACAGAACGTTTTATCATAAACTTAGATGAAGACAGTGACAGTGATAGTTTATGTGCCAGTGGTAACGGCGAAGATGGAGGTGGCACCAATGACGTTAGCTTCAGTGATGGAGATGGAGCCATGAGCGGAGTTGAAGACATGGGAACCGAGAGGGAACTGTCTTTCGACCAGTTTTAGACCAGGAACGAAATATTAACATGTGAGTTAATATCGTTTAAATTCCAAATTTTCTTTAGTGACACAATGTTAATTATTAGAGTAAATTATTAATTCAAGTTATTAGAAATATGTTTAGGTTTGTCGCTCATTATCTCAGTAAAATTAAGTTAGTTTAATCTAAACTGAAAACATAACAATGAAATAATTTACTCAGATTAAACCCTAATAATAAACATAACAGAAAATTAAAAATTAGTAAATAATACAATCTTTCTGTTGGTTAATTGATGGAAAGTTTTTTTTCAACAAAATAATTCACCAAACTTTACCATTATCATTGAATATATACCATATGCGATTATTTTGGGGCAGTCCAATGTGTTGTTCATTTCGTTGAAGGGCTAATTTGCAGCGGAAGGGATTGGAATGTGGACTTCACTGCTCCTCGACGGCTGGCCACGCCTATTGTTTTATTGCTCCGTGTCACTGCACCACCATTGACTAGCCGAAAATACGCAGCCAGGCTAGTAGCGCATTGTTGTTTCCGCTCCGCTCCTCACTCCCCACCACAGACACTACCGCCGCCACGCAACCTGCGCGAGGCGATTTTTGTTAAAGTGATTCTACTGTACCTACCATCTAAAAATTGGCGCGGCTGACTGAATCGAGTCGTGTTTAGCGCGACCGGCGGTGCCCAGCCCAGCCCAATCAGCAGTTGTCAGCTAGTGTTCATGCTCTGTTCCCGCATTCGTACTTCATGTATTAAAATAAGTGTTTTTGTTTGTGTTATTTAAGATGAGATGAGTGGTGTTTCTATATTAATTAATTACAGTATTATCATTTTTCTGTTTTGTTTATCTATGAGATCTATAGTTTAAACAAAATGAGTAAAAAATAACAGACATTAGAACTTTTTTTAAATAAAAGAACCAGTGACCGTGTCTAAGACCGATGAAGAAGCGGAATCTGAGTGTTTAATAAAAGCTTCCCCAGGCTGTTCAAAATCTTACCATGACGTAAGTAAACAAACTGATTCAGTTACTTCTTCTTATGATGAAGGAGCCTACTCAAAAAAATTGGACCTTGGTAATACAGAGACGGGTCCATCGCGCCCAATTTTGACTACATATCCACTTTCAGACATTAAAAATTCAAAACGAGCATTTACACCATTTTATTTTAAGAAATTTGAATGGCTTGAATACAGTATAAAGAAAGATGCTGTATTCTGTTACGCTTGCAGGATATTTTCTTCTAACAATAAAGAAGTATCTGTAACTGAAAAAGGCATAAGTAACTGGAAGAAGATAGGGGAAAAATTAGAAAAGCATGCGTCCAGTGAAAGTCACTTATTTTCCATGGTGAAGTGGCATAACTATAGAAAGCCAAAGGATGCAATTGCTTCGGAAATATCATAATCTCATAAAGAGCTTATTTATGAAAATCGTGAACATTTTAAGCAAATTTTAGACCTTTTGTTATTTTTGGTCAAACAAGGAATGCCAAGGAACGTCAGGCAACAAGGGAAATTATTTAGAGTTATGTGAATTATACTCAAAATATGATGCTAAATTCAAAGGAAAATATGAACAATATTTCAATTTAACAAGTCATGAATTTAAAAACGAAATTTTCGAAAGATTTTCGAATTTCGTTACTGAAGAGGTTTTAAGTACAATAGTGAATGAAGTAAACGAATCTGGATTTTATGCCTTAATGGTCGATGAAGCAAAGTCACACAGAGTTCAACAATTGTGTATTTGTATAAGACATTTGTTTGGATCAGAAATTAAAGAAAGATTGCTAACAATGAAGGATGTTTCTCGAGATCGTAGTGCTGAGTCCTTAGCAAACATTATTTTGAACTACCTTAAAGAAGTAGGTATAACTGCTACTTTAATAGGTCAATCACATGATGGCGCGAGTGTAATGTCCGGAGTAAAGAATGGGCTACAGAAAATCATCAGGGATACCCATTCTCTCGCCATGTATGTGCACTGTATAGCACATAAGGTTAATTTGGTTCTTGTAAACTCTTGTGAAAGCAATAACTACAGTTGTTTCTTCTTTAATGTGATCCAGTCACTATATGAGTTTTTTTCTAACCCTGATACGCATGCGGAGTACAAAATACTGCAAGAGGAGCTACAGATCAAAGTCCCAGGCCCACATGAGATCCACAAATTAAGTGACGCTAGGTGGTCGTGTAAGGCTACTGCTGTCCAATCTGTTAACAGAAATTTTGATGCAATTCGTGCCGTCCTCAAAAAGATTGCTAATGATCTAAGGAATTCGAAGTCTCCTCAGGCCAAAGGATTACTGGCTTCAATTACATCCATGGACTTTATAGTATGTTTAATATTTTTATTGGAGTGTTTAACTGATATAAATATCCTCAGCAAAGCGCTCCAGAAGGAGTACTCTTGCATAGCAAGATGTGCGATAGCAGCAGGAGCAATTATTATGAACTCGAGTCAAAAAGAAGTGAAAACGCCTGGGAGAAAAGTGGAATTAAGTAATGGAGTTTTCAAGTATTCATGAACTACATTTATTTCCTGAAAATATTTGCATCACAACACAATCCAATGAGACTACCACAACATCGATTTCCTTGGAAAAAGAAAGTCATTCGACTTCAAGTTCACATATTGCGCCCAAACGTCGACGAGTTATTTCAAAAACTCTTAATGAATATTTTGTCATGTCTACTGTTGGACAGTCAAGAGGAGCCGATAAAGAGAGCTTGAGTGATAACAGTGAAGTGAAC
Source organism: Stictocephala bisonia (assembly GCA_035578905.1). NCBI lineage: Eukaryota > Metazoa > Arthropoda > Insecta > Hemiptera > Membracidae > Stictocephala > Stictocephala bisonia. The sequence continues at coordinate 19,528 of JAQJVL010006141.1, forward strand.
AGCAAGGTACAGTACCGTTGTGACCTTTGTTACCCAATACTTGATATTTTGATCAGTGAACTCAAAAGAAGGTTTGCCGGTGAAGCAATGAAAGTAGCAAATGCGAGTGATGAGTTCCTTTGCCTCAATGTAGAGAAATCTGAATCGTTTATACAGAAATATCCAGTGCCCGGATTGAACCAAACTATGATCATATCAGAAATGAGCATCCTACGGTGCGTTCTCGAGTCAGATGGTATCAACCCGAAAGAAATACCGCTTAAAGAGTTGGTTAAAATGTTAAAAGATCTGGTTTTAATTCAAGATGATATTTATCCCAATTTCAAACTGCTTTTTAAGATTTGTCTTATCCTTCAATGTAATAGTGCTACTTGTCAAATGAAATGAAAATGAAAAATGCCTTTATTTATGTGGCGAAGTTAGGACTATTTAGTCCTCTCTACCACTTAACCACAAAAAAAGTAGTACATTAAGATTATGATACAAAAGCCAAAAATGAATCCAAAATACATAAACATAACAACTTAAAAAGATTAATTATACATAATACTGCATGAACAATGAATAAATGTTACACTATTTAAGTTCGTTCACAACTATCACTCACACATGGTCCACTCACATGCACGCCCACCCATCGCCGCCAACCTCCCCACTACTGCAGTTCAAGCAACAATTTCCTGACCTCCGCCCCAAAGCGGGCACGGTTTTCTATAACTTTCAAACTATCAGAGAGAGAATTCCACAAACGACATGAAGTGACTAAAAAGGCTTGATTGAAAATTGTAGTTCTATGTTGTGGAATCGATAGAAGTATAGCTCCTCTTCGTGTATAATGAGAACTAGTTTGGGACAAGAAAGAATATCTTTCGGAGAGATAAGATGGTAAGTTTGACCTGATGATAACATACAACAAAGTAAGGATATGGTATTCACGGAGATTTCTCAGTTTCAAAACACTTAGCCGCTCAAAATAAGGAGTAACATGATCATATCGTCGTAGGTTGAAAATGAAACGGATACAATAATTCTGTGCACGTTGCAGTCTCTCCGAGAGCTCAACAGTCATGTCGTTATTGACTACGTCACAGTAGTTGAAGTGAGGTAACACAAGAGTCTTCACAATCATGACTTTAACAATGTATGGAAGGAATAAAGCAAAACGTTTTAAACTATTGATGCCAGCGAAAACTCTGTTGCAAGTTGTAGAAACAGTTTCATTCCACGTCAGAGTATTGTTGATAATAAGACCAAGGTTGTTTACCTTGTCACAGTATTCCAGTTCGTAGTTGTTCAGTTTTACTTTAGGAAAATATTGAAAATCAATTTTAGAAAGAAGCTGTCGAGTCCTTAACACCAAGGTTTGAGTTTTAGTCTCGTTCAGTTCTAGTCCATGTTTCTGTGCCCATATAGCGATTGAGTCAATGTCCTCGTTGATCAAAGATACAGAAGCATTTGCATCTTTAATGGGAAAATGATAGTATATTTGTAAATCGTCAGCGTACAAGTGGAACTTAGCGTGATAAATAACTTCAGTAATATTGTTGATGTACAGGGAAAATAACAAAGGACTGAGGACGGAGCCTTGGGAACCCTCGTGTGACGGGCCTCCACTCCGACTCAGCATCCCCTGCCCTCACAAGTTGCTGTCGGTCAGTAAGATATGACTTAACCCAGTTAACACAACCATCGGAGAAACCGGCCATTTGTAATTTCATGAGAGGCAAAGGATGATAGACACAATCAAAAGCTTTTGAAAAATCGAATAAAGTTAAAATAGTAACGAGTCTCTTATCCATGGCTAGCCTAATGTCATCAGTGATCTTAAGAAGTGCAGTAGTAGTGCTATGATTTGAACGAAAGCCAGACTGATATTTCGACAAAACTTGGTTTTGATCCAGGCATGACATAAATTGTTGATGTACGACTCGTTCAAGACATTTGGAAAGGGCGGAAAGTATACTGATAGGCCTAAAATCGGAAGGAGATTTAGGCGAGGAGCATTTTTGTAATGGACGTACTATTGCTTGTTTCCAAAGAACAGGAAAAGTAGACGAGTTTAAAGATACATTAAATATTTTAGTTATTATGGGCAGAGTAACAGGTAGTGTATCTTTAATAAATCGAATAGGAATATTGTCAGCTCCGACAGCGCCACTGGACATCCTCATGATAGCTTTAAACACGTCAGCCTCAGTTACAGGTGCAAAATAAAACCGACGGTTGGGGGCCACAGTTGGGGTATTCTCAAGCTCAGTGACGTATCTACGTGCACCAGACATATCAACAGGAACATTAACGAAGAAATCGTTGAGAGAATTCAAGTCGAAATAAATTGTGGGTTCCTGCTTGGATTTTCCAATTCCCAGCTCTTTAAGTTTGGACCATAATATTTTTGTAGAAAGATTTTGAGAAAAGGAATTATAATAAAATCTGATCTTAGAATTTCTTATTTGCTGTTGAGTTCTATTTCTTAGCCATTTATAAATAGCCCAGTCATTGGCAGATTTTGTCCGCTTAGCACGACGAAAAACTGAGTCTCTTTGCTTTTGCAAAAGGCGAATATGATCAGTAAGCCAAGGAGCTGGTCCTTTAGTAACTCGCTTTTTAATCATTGGGGCGTGATCATCAAAAAGATTGGATAATAGAAAGTTAAATTTATGCACCATGAAGTTAATATTGTTAGATGATAAAACTTCATTCCAGAGCAGCGCTGCCGCATCCGACAATAGAGCTTGATGGTTTATTAAACCGTAGTTACGATATTGAATGAATTTAGGCTTAATCTTTTGTGGGCGAAGTTTATAAACAAGAAAGATAAGGTCGTGTTTTGAAAGACCAGGAGCAGAGAGTTGTCCGTGGTGTGCAACTAGGGTCGGGTCAGTAACGGCCATGATGTCAAGCCAAATGTCAGCAGTGGCAGTATGGTGAGTGGCGTCCAGTTGTAGTATTGTCATGTTACAGGAAAGTAACATAGTAGTTAAGTATGCCTGATCATAAGTAACAGGTCCAAGTAAGTCAGAGTTCAGGTCCCCCATCACTAAGACATGACTATAGCGAGCCATGTGGGCTTGAAGAGATTCCTCATATTCAGAAAGATAACGAAGATTTGGAGCTCTATAGCATACACTAGCAAGGATATGCGTTCCATTAACGCCGATATCTAAGAACATATATTCAGGCCTTCCTTCTCTAGAAGTGTCGGAGGCATGCAATATGTAACCAGACAGGTGAGACTTGACGTAGATGGCAACACCTCCACCCCCCTTGTGGAGACAATCGTTTCGATGAAGACAATAGCCTGGTAATTCGACTGATTTATTATTAATGTGAGGTCTCAACCAAGTCTCAGATATAAATATAAGATCAAATAAATTAGTATTAAAAATTGTAAGAAATTCATCGAAATGGTAGATTAAATATTGGGCACTAACATGAGCTGCCTTTAGATGTTTATGGTATGGTTTACGTATTTGGCAGAGATTATCGGGGTGAGGGGTAGGAGGAGTGTTCCCGCCTGAGGCGGGGGAGGGGTCAGAGTTCAAGTGCGACAGCAAGGTACCTACAGCAGCAGCGGTCATCGGCGACCCAGGTACACGTAACAATGCCAGCAAACCTCACATACACACATACACAAACATAAAAACTAATATTAACATTATTCAAACTATCTAAAACCCATTAACAACCGGCTCCTAAACAAAGTACAATTATGGAACAAATATTATAAATCTTATTGATGGTGAAAAAAAAATTAACTAATTGATGATAATATTTAACACTAAAACATACAAAGGATAACTAAAACTATTATAGTGTACAAGATAATAAAAAAAGCAATTATAATAACACATAAAAAGCCATGACATAATTTTAGTTATGAAATTAAAATTTCACATATATCTTGTAAAAATCTTATAAACTGTTAAAACATGATTACAGTCATACAAGAATGATCAAATCAGAAAACTCTTATTTTAGAGCACCAAATTGGAATTCCTATTTTACGTCTTGAATAAAGAAATGAATGAATAAATAAAAATATAAAAGATAAATAAATAAATAAATTAATTTAAAGATTGTTATATTAAAAGGAAAAAAGTAATGAATAATTATTTTTAAGACATCCAGAGAAACAAACCAAAAATATGCTAATTATAAAGCAATATTTAACTATACAAATTAAATTATTGTTCTATTAAAAGGAAAAACGTTATGAATAATTTTTTAAGACATCCAGAAGAAACAAACTAAAAATGTGCTTAATATAAACCAATATCAAATAAGATAAACAAGACTGTAATATATTAAATTGAAAGTAACTATTACAATTTAATGAGTATACAATGAATAGAGAAACAATAATGATACTTTTACATTGATAAAAACAGATTATTATGGCAAAAAGATACTCAATACTTTCCAAAACAAAACAAAAACAACATTTACTCTACTCGTATATATTGAAAATATGGTGATTCAAAATCAAGATGAAATAATAAAAACAATGTTTTATACGGAAAAAAGTGAATTTCTGCAAGTTAGTTTGCATGACCTGGAAAGTCAGAAAGTTTTGTTGACACACCTTTAACACCTGACTTATCGATCCACATGATCCTGCCATCCAGAGTCCAGGTCCGATCCCTTCCATATTTTTCTGTGGCCCTATGCAGCAGTTGTAGGCGGTTGGTTGTCAAGTCCTCCCTGATGCTCACCCCAGTTGCCTTGAGTTTTTTCTTTGCCGAGAACACTGCCCTCCGATCCCGGTAACTTAGAAAACGTACAATGATGGGACGATGTCGCTTACTACCATCTGACCCAGGCACAGGTCTTTGGCCAACTCGGTGAGACCGGTCTAGGCTGCTCTCGGACACATCAACGTTGAGCCTCTCTCGGAACAACTTGACCACCAATTTATCAGTGTCCTCACCTTCAGTCTCAGGCACCCCAAATACCCTCAAGTTGTTGCGTCTTTGGTACTGCTCGAGATCATCAGTACGACAGTTGAGACAGTCATTCAGTTGGTTTACCTTCTCTTGAAGTGAGGACACTTGTCGCTGTAGCGCCACCACGTCTTCCATTACAGCCTTCATGGATTCAGCAACCGCCTCCCTCACGATGACCTTGAGGTTGGTAAATAATTTAGATGTAAACTTGTCAATTACCTCATCCTTTGATAAGCAGGCTGTCACACACTCCTCAATGGCTGCGGCGTTCATGTCGAGCTTATCAGTACAGGGTGCAGAGTCCACAGATAGCGTCCGGTCGAGCCTCCTATCTCTTGTTCTATCAGCCACTGCCTTACTCGATCGTGTCTTATGTGGTGAACGTACCATTAAAAAACATTAATTACTTAGGTAATCGTGAGCAAAGTGTTAAAGTACACTCACCAACAAGTTCAGCAGACAAAGAGAAGTTCAAAACACTAAAATAATATTTAAAAATACTGAAAAATACCACCAATAAGCAAGAATAACCAAGGAGCCGACGAAAATGCGTGTAATCAGTCTGGATACATCCCCTCCAACCCTCCTTGTGAACGATCGTTCTCGACAATGAGAAGAATTAATCAATGGCTTAGGTCATCCATGGGCAAAGGACGTTTCTCCAATTTGGCTGTAATTTATTCAGAATCTGATTTAGTAAAAAGCCTCAACTTGGATAAACTAACGGATAAATATGCAAAAAAAGGTAATAGAAAATTGTCTCTTATTTAATTGTTAGTAAAGGAGTGCTAATATTGTAGTGCTATTGTGTTAATATAAGGGTTACATTGCTTGACACTATGAGACCGTTTTATTGTAGAAAGTAAATATGTATATACCTGGTTTATATTGCTATACAACTAATATTATGTTTATATTTGATAAAAATAAACATCAATTTAATAATCTTTTATAAACCCAGTTTCAAGAACTGATTTTACAAATGAAATTTTTTTTACCTTAGTATTGCCTGAAGATCTTGAATATGTTTCTTCAACTCCAATGTACATTTCGCCGCTAGGTGCGGCATCTTCAAGGAGATATTGTCCTAAACTATTTAAAATCACTATCACTATTTACACTATTAATTTACACATGTAACAATTCTTATATTACATAGTCACTGTTGTATGCGGCCGTAGTGCAAGCCGCCGCAACGACCGGGAATGATAACGGACCGCGTCGCTCATACCGCCGCCGGTGCACTACGGCCGCATACTACAGTGACTGTAATATAAGAATTGTGACATGTGTAAATAGTGATAGTGATTTTAAATAGTTTAGGACAATATCTCCTTGAAGATGCCGCACCTAGCGGCGAAATGTACATTGGAGTGGAAGAAACATATTCAAGATCTTCAGGCAATACTAAGGTAAAAAATTTCATCAATTTTATGTTCTAAGTTTAAGTATTTTTCATTCAAAAAAGGTACCTAAATGTCATGTTTTTAAGCTTCAATTTTAAAAAATGTCCCCCAGACCCCCCGGAAAAGTAGGATACAGGAAATTTAATGCATGGTAAACTTGTTACTTGTGCCCCCCCCCCCCCCCCCAACATACAAGGTCTAACTCCACCCATGGCTTCAGGCCTATCTCTTGTATACCAATACTAGGTAAAGTTTTTGAAAAGATTAAAAAAAAAAAAAAAAAAAAAAAAACAACTGTATTCGTTCTTTGAACTTAATGATTTATTTTGTATTGAACAATTTGGTTTCCGTAGTGGTAAGTCAACTACTCAGGCTGTAGATAGTCTAGTCAATAAGTTACTTACAACCTTGGAGGATAATTGTAGTGCTCAGGTGACTTGAGCAAAGCCTTTGATTGCGTAAGGCATGATATCTTACTTAAGAAGTTAGAATATTATGGTGTCAAAGGGAAAGAACTGTCAATTTTTAGATCCTACTTAGGAGAGCGTAGACAAGTTGTAGATATAGGCGGAACTTATTCCAAGACCCTGGAAACCAACTACGGAGTCCCACAAGGGTCAGTGTTGGTGCTCCGTTCTCTTCATTATACTTATGAACGATCTCAGTATCAACTTACCATGTTTTACAACTATATATGCAGATGACACCACTCTTGTAAATACTCATGTAAATATAACACAGCTTGGTGCCATAAGTAGTAATCCCTTAAAAACTTCCACTCATTGGTTTAGTAGAAAGGGTTTGTTCTTAAATTAAAGTAAAACTGATAACCTTATTGTTACTTTAAGAGATCCAGGCCTACAAAACAACTATAACAAATCTGTCAAATTATTAGGTGTTATTCTAGACTGTAAGTTGTCTTGGTCTGATCATATTGAGAATGTATGCAAAAGGTTGTCGAGAGTGATATTTTTGCTGGTAAATGTAAAAAGACATTTTTAAGCGACATACCTTAAAACAGCCTGTTTTGCTTTTTTGAGAGCATTTTGAGATATGGCCTGGTTATATGGGGTAACGGAGTTGGTATGGATAGGGTTCTGGTTGTGCAAAAAAAGCTCTTAAAATTATAACTGATTCTCAGTCACTTGAATCAGTGTAGGCCTCTGTTTGTTGCCACAGGAATCCTTACCATAGTAAATTTGTATATATTTGAAGTGTTAGTTTTAGTTAAAACTAACTTGCATAACTATCCTACTAGAACTATGACACATGACCATAATACAAGAAACTGTAATAAACTAGAAAGAAATAGATGTAGATTAACAAAAACCTTGAAATATCACTCATCTTTAGGCTCAAAAATGTTCAACAATTTGCCTACAATTTGCAAAGACATGTCCTGTTAAAAGTTCTTAGATAAACTGTGCAATTGGTTGAAGAAACATTCATTCTATAACATTAAGGAATTTTTCGATTGTGTTATACAAGAAATTGACTTTGTTTGATCTTCAAATGATGCACCAGTAGAGTCTATTTTGTATATTTTTTTATAGTGTGAAAGTTACCTTTAACTAAATCTCTATTTGACGAAATCTGTTGATATTATGTAAATGTCTGAATGATCAATAAAATGTCTTATGTCTTTACCAATCCATCAATTTATGTTTAGTGACTAAACAATTGTATAACACCTAATTTAATTTCCTAACTTTAATCCATATAATATGCAATAATAAAACAATACAATTGAAACATTTTAGTTTATATAATATTCACAATTAGAGCCTGTAAATAAGATATTTTTATTTTTTACATAATACACTTTGTACTTTAATGTATATATACATGATATATTAATACATTTTAGGCAGTAGAAAAAATGCCATAAAATAACGGAACTTCCAATAAAAAAATATTTTAAAATGTACTTTTGAATATAAACGTCTTACCATTAATTACTCGTACAACGCATAATCCCTCACACACAAAAATACAAATTACTTCAAGACAAATATGAATAAATGGCGAAGTAAATTCTCATTATTTTACTACAGGAAATAATAAGTCTTGTATCTTATCTATACTAAGAAGCCATAATTTTGATTTTTCCTGAAAACTGCTCTATTATTTTCATTGTTAATATTATTCGGTAGTTTGTTAACAACTCTTGGCAAACTAGGCTACTCTTACCTCCGTCAATAATCCAATAAAACACTTTATTAAGCTGACATGTTTCGTTGCTATCACAACATTTTCAAAGCTTGCAACTCGTCAATCACATAAAACTAAACATTAAAAACACAGAACACACGGTGACACGAACATAAAATACATTTAGATAGCGCTATCATCCTGACCCGGCACTGGTTGGTAGAAGACTCGTTGGTAGAGTCTTCTACCAACCAGTGCCGGGTCGGGATGATAGCGCTATCTAAATGTATTTTATGTTCGTGTCACCGTGTGTTCTGTGTTTTTAATGTTTAGTTTTATGTGATTGACGAGTTGCAAGCTTTGAAAATGTTGTGATAGCAACGAAACATGTCAGCTTAATAAAGTGTTTTATTGGATTATTGACGGAGGTAAGAGTAGCCTAGTTTGTCAAAATAATAGTCCAGGGGCCATAAACATGAATTTTAACAACTCTTGGGGTTAGAAAATTATGGGTTTTGGTGAAATAAATGTTAGTTGGCCTAGATACAATTGCATCTACATTAAAAATAATCGTAAAATAACTACTCTAAACATATATTTTACAAACTATTTAAATAAGGTAAAATCATACGCTAGTAATGCCTTAATTGGTTGTATTTTATTTATGATGCATGGTGATAGTTTGGTGATAAAAATACATTAACTAAATAATTAATCAGTTTTTAGAAAGAAAATACATTATTGTTATTGATAAATTTAATGATGTGTTCCGAAAAGTAGTAGATAACTTATAAAGTTATTTTACAAAGTAATTATGACAACAACAAAATTGAAATTATACGTATTTATAACAAAAAGAAAATTTAGTTTACAATATTTGAATTGTATTACTGTCAAGGATTAATAACATTATAGAAAATAAAATATCAATGAATAATAAATGTATTTAGAGATATCGACAGACTGAATGGTTATAATTAGACTATTAATATGGAAATATGTCAGTTGGAAATAAAATAAAAACTATATAAACTATACAGTGTGACACGAAAGTATACAGTCAAACTTATGGAGGCCATTCCTTGGGTTAAAATAAACAAAAAATGTCATTTGATCAAATCGCCTCTTTCACGGCGTTATTCGTCTGTCTGTATGTGATTTTTACTAAAAGGTAAATAATATCTCTAATGTTATTTTATATAAAATCATGAAAATTGGTATGAATGTCAATCTTTATTGTATTTATATGCCATTTAAATTTCATTTTTGTACACTAATCCCTTTGACATTGGCGGCCATTTGAAGTTTTTAAAGCTAAGTTGCTTAATAAACTTAAATTTGAATAAAAACCCTGTAAGTTACAATAAAGTAAAAAAATCATTTCTACAAATAATGGTATTAAATATTTTAAGATCAAACAACTATTAACTGACCAATTGAAATTTTTATTAATAAAAAAGATTTCCTGACCAAAGGATCCAGTTTTTATAATTAACACGAGCGCGTAAAACTGACTTAATTTATAAGCTTCATATATTTATGTTCTTTGCTTGTATCTAGACATATTTGCGTTGCGACGACCTCAAGTCCTGTCCTGTTCGGTGTTATTCTTCTTCTTTTATCTTCTCTTTCGATTCGAAAGCGAAGTGCTGGATCTGGATCAGTCTTTCTAAGGCCAACTCTAATATTATAAGTGTTATAGTGATTACACTTTGACATTTTATTTTATTTCTGGTAGTATTGTGTATTTAGTAATATATATAGATATTAAAACGAAAGGACAGTTCGAGGTTTTGACAGTAAGTTTTATTCCTAGGCAAGGAGTATTGATTTTAGTTCCCCCTTCAGCAGTTCTAATAGTTAATTATTTGGCGGCATGTCTTACAACACAAGGCGTACAGGAGGAGGTAATTTATTGCTAAATATATGATGTATTATGCTTATTACTAATATTTACCTTACATTTACTCCGAGGGATTAAGTTAAAGTTGTTGGATTAAATCTAGTGTGGAGCTGTTAAATTTCTCATTTAAGCGATAGACTCGGGGAAGAGGGAAATGTCTTATGACGTCAGTGTTAACCATTCAGTGTTAATAATTACAATTCTCGGTAATTATACATTTTCTAGCTACCTCTGAAAACTCCTTATTGAAAAATTGGTGAAATATGAGTTTACATATTTTGAGGAGGATGATTTAACTTGGGAAACCTATTGTTTACAAATAAAAATCTAAAAACAATTTTTTATCTGATTTAAAAAAAACCAACTTTTAAAAATTGTTAGTTTCATTATATTTTAATTGTAGGCCTAAATTTGTTATGCTGAACACAAATGGTAGACGAGTGTGAAACTGCCCAAAATTTCCATCCAGTAAAAGGGAAAAGGGTAATTATGAGGGAGAAAAGAGTATTTTTTGAGGGAATTACGGGAAATATGTTAAATCTTTATAAAATTCAAGTTTTATTCAGCAAATCTGTTTCCTACACATTAAGACAATTCAAAGGAAGTAAAAAAGCAAACATATACTATCCAATTTAAAGAATCATACAGCAAATTTCTTCAGGTGTGCTGTCAACAAACATAACCTCACTTTATTAAACACACTATCAAATTAGCCGCTTACTTAATCGCCTATTTCAAAGTGCTCTAAGTTCTAAAAACTTCGCCGACCAAACTTGTCACTCATGTTACGTTATACCCTCGGGTAGTACCTTTCATAATATAGTGCACTGGGTGGGGGCC
>JAQJVL010006142.1:0-30768 GCA_035578905.1 Stictocephala bisonia
AAAAAAACCTATATTCTTTCAAAATACTCTTCTCCTACAACAATACACTTGTCCCTACGCTCATACAGGCGGTCAAAACACTTTTGACACTTATTTTTTGAAAATGTATTTCAATAGTTTTATAAAATTTTTATTGACAGCTTTAGCACCTGCAAATTAATCTCCTTTTAATTGATGTTTTTACCATATGAATAGTAAGAAATCAGCCGGCATGAGGTCAAGCGAATATGGAGAATGTTCTAACATGGTAACGCGGTGCTTGACTAGATAGTTACGTACTAACGAGAATCGATGTGCAGGGGTATCGTCAGTCGAAGGGCGTCCACTACAAGAGTCATCTACAATGTTTATGCGACCTTCACGAAAATGTTTGTGCCTTTCATAAAATTCGCTTTTCTTCGTCGCCTTAATTCCGTATGCTTGAATTTGTTAAGTGTCCCAGAAGATGACTTTTGAAGTAAAACTCCAAATTTAATATTTTTCAGCTGCATTAAATAAATGTTCAAAACGCGACAATTTAAACACGCAAATACATGAAAAGTGCTCTCCACGGAGGAACAATGGCGGCTGGGCGATACTCACGCTACCCATATCCCTTCTCTAGGAGTAGTACTAACTGATAGGCAACGAAATTCCCACAGGCAATCACGCTGTGTCTCTGGACATCCATTCCGGGAACTTTTTGACTGTACCTCGTATAAAACCTCCAGTAAAAAACTGCTTCCCTTTTCATTTACTGAAAAAGATATTAATGTTTAGAGCAGGCTTCAGATAACTCACCAGTCTCATGAAAGCGTTAATATCCACTTACTCTTTAAACAAAAAAGTTTATGCAATCTAATTGAACAGTCTAAGAATTTAAGATTGCAGATCTGCCAGACGGAGCTTTTCCAAAAGAAAAAGCTCCTGTTTAAATAATTCAACTTAATAATTTTAAACCTTTGAGTGCCAGCTTACGTATATATACGGTAGGGGTGTGCGAGTACTCGAAACTTCGAGTATTTGATCAAATATTTTACTACTCGAACTCTGCTCGAAGCTCCTAAAACTACTCGAAGTTCGATCGAGTAGTTGTATTTCACGAAATATCTGATTTACATCTTAATTTAATTTTAAGAGTAAACAGTTTTATAAGTTATCAATAAAAAAGGTTTGTGTTTTATTTTACCCTTAATCATACGTTATCAGTCTGGTACGCATAATTATGAACTGAACAATACACATAAGAATGAGTAGTACACGACGACAGTCAAATGAACTAGTCGACATAATGAATGAGTTCGTTCATTATGATTTGAACTAGTTCAGTTCAAAGTGTTCAACAGAGCTGGGAAAGTAGCGATCACTGTAAATAGTTACTGTAGTAGCGATCACACATGTTGGTTGTCGAGTCTTGGTCACTTGTAACTTAACATAAAATAGCGTGAATAAAACAGAAGTGCTGGTTAGTGTCTTTATGACCCAAGAAAGGGGACCGAGAGATCCGGTTCAAGAAGCTCAAAAAACCTATTACCAATACAAATCTAATAGTCTGTGCACCGTGGTAATTATGCATATTTTCGTTCATAACAATAATAACGTTCAATCAAAAGAGTCCCGAGAACAGGTCACTTTACATCCCAAGAATCGAACTTCCCATCTTTTCTGGGTGAAAGTTCATCTCGGTTGTAGTGTACGTACATGCAAGGAACCGTTCAGCTCCTTTTCGGAAATGAAATTATCGTATATTTCTTGCGAGTCGATTGAGGTCTACTTTGTTTTTTAATCTGAGCAGGGAATCGTCCAATGATTTTACGTAAGAAAATACTGTATCATATCACATAAAATATGGTAATAACGTTCTAGCAGCGTGTGACACATTATTGATTTATTTTCCTTCAAATAAAAAATAGATATATAAATATATCCGTGACGAACTTCAATTAATTATTATTCTGAAAACGCCTTTGATCGCCAAAACTGTGTGTAATATTAGCGCATACTATATTTTTTCCTGTCAAATTGTTGAAAGGTTTCCTGACTAGGTTAGACAATAACTCAGTTGGAGTGTAAAAGGTGGTAAAGTACGATAATTTTGATTCGTAAATTCACTGAACGGTCCCCTGCTCACATTGACGTCGATGTCAACTGTAAAACACGAATCAACCAAAGTGAGGGAGAAACATGTTGGAAGACCTTTTCTAAACAAAATACGACAAATTTAGAGATTTGGAAAATCATTTATAATGAACCGAAGCCTTATCAAACGTCTCGATTTTTATTCATAAGTTTATAGTTTAGCTGCCCGAAATCTTCACTGTATCACTAGTTGGCACTTTGCTGATATTTCAGACTGCATCTCGTCGCCAATATCGGGTTGACCTATTATATTAGCCGACTACGTCTATGGTTTTCATTTGATTACACCAAGTTTTAATTAATTTCTCGTTATGACATAATTATTTATCTGTTGTTCAATGTAGCCTCATGTATCGAAGTAGTTTCAAGTAGCACGTATTTCATTACCCATCATAATTTAAAAACTAATTCATCCTAAGCGACTTTAAAATTTATTTTTACTATACCTGCTTAGTTATTATTATCAATTAATTGAACCACAGTCTTTGTCATCCAGATTTTCAAATTTGATTATATAATTCAGAGCTTATTTCCGGTTAGTTGTAACCTTGATATTACTGAAAAAAATGCCTACAGAATACAGATCTACTCTTCTTGGCGTGTATACAATAGAGTTTTTTTGAGAGGAGGCAATTCTCAAAGCAAATGACCGCATTTGGCGATAATGCCTGAATTTTAGCATCAGTTTGGTTGGATGCAACTTTTGCCAACAAGCTTCACTACGTTTTCTCGGTACACTTTGAACTAAACCACCAGATAAAATATCGGCCGGCTATGAAACAGTATAATTGGCTTGCATAGAAAATTTGATCTGTGATGAGTGAACAGATTAAACCTTTATAATCCACGTTGTTTCAATTAATAATATACTTTCTTAATTTCTTACATAATATTAGTTCTGAAAAAGGAAAAAGGTTAAACAAAACAATGCCACATAAAAATGTAGGAAGGCAGGAAGTAACAAGTTTTATTTATCAAATGTTACAGTTACAAACAACAAATCAAAATTATTGTGTTCAGCTTAGATGTATATATTTACGAATCTGGCAAAACTTAACATAGGCTTAGGATGGTGTCTGCCTTTTACAGTTGTCTTGGGAGAACAGGAAATCCTTCTGTAAATACTCGCTCGAAAAATACTCAATACTCGAAAAAAATGCCAACTACTCGACTTGACTTGAACTAAAAAATCACTACTCGCACACCCCTAATATACGAACAGCCGAAAGTTGCGAGAGAAATGCCAGCGTCTGTATACACGGACGATCAAAAATCGCTCGAGAAATGCCAGCATCCGTCACGAAAATTAAACCGGGTTACTGTAATTTTTGAGCATTCGCAGTTTATTTTTATCAAAATGTTCAGAAATAAATGCACTTTAAGAAAATATACATTTCATATAGTGCGCTCAACACTAAACGATGATACAGTGTTGTTGTTTGGGAGGCTGTGGCGTGCGCCTATACTCTCCAGACGCTAAGCCAGCTCACAGTGTTGTTTCCTCTGTCACAGCTGACGTTTGTTTTCACTTTCATTTCTGTTTGGGTTTAGTTTGTGTTTGTTTATTTACTTATAGTAGCGCTTGTTTGAATCAATAATATTAATGTAGAGCCTAGTATGAATCACTAGCACAGTCCTTTAACCCTTTCCACTCGTATGTCGGACGGCGTCTGACACGGCAATGACACAAGTTTCGTTTGGTTATCGTTGTTCCCAATTCGTGCTGCTACCATGCAGAAACTAAATGAACTACAATCAGTCGTCATGGGAGATAGAATGTGATGTTATTCTTTCTTGTTTATTTTAACCTTCAGTTCGATGTTTTGTTAGTTGCCACTTGACAATAGTGTAAAAATGTCGGCTCATAGCAGTCCAAATCTTACGGATGCTGAAGTAATATTACAATTACAACGTAATTTATCATATAGTGAATCAATGAAGATGAAGGTGTTAGTAATGATGAAATAATTCTTCCAACATTAGAAAATATTTAAGAAAGTGACAGTGTTGTTCAAGTAGGCCAAACTGTAAATAGTGGTGATGGTGATATATCATATTTGAACGATATCATGCCATATTACAAAAAAACTTTTTAGTTAACTTTTGTTTTCTTTCCATTCTATCACATAAAATATACATTTAAGTGTTTAAATTCATTTTATAACATTTTAACTATTGCATATACCTCACAAATACTGAACCGCTTCCTACTACCAAAAATACGTCATAATATTACGATCTGAGGAGGCAAACAAGTAAAAAAATAATCGAGTGGAAAGGGTAACGTGATATAACACTTGTTAGAGTTATTGATGAAGAAGATCAGGACAATGAAGTGTTTTTGCAAAAAATGCATCATTTTCTTAGATCCTTCATAAAAAATTTATTTTTCATTATTATTAATTAAATTTTGTCTTATTTTACAGACAAAATAGTCTAGTTTCTGAAAATAAACTACAGTGAAACCTGGATAATTCGAACTTTTCTAATTCGAAATCCTCTTTAATTTGAATATTTATCATGGTCCCTAGCATTCTACTAATAATGTTAAAAAATCGTGGTTAATTCAAATTATATTTTGGATAATTCGAATTTTGTTCGAGGTAAAATGCGGAGCCGATGGTCAGTTTTAGACAGGAAAAGCGCTTGTGCCAAAGCCATTGTACAGTGACAATGACCTTGGCCAGCCGTTACGCATCGCCCGGCCGACCGTACCTGCCCTCAACCCTCCCTCGCCCGCCCCAGTCCGCCGCCGCTAAGGGGTCAATGCACACTCACGCTTTCTCTTTACACCCTTTGTTTTGCAAACTGACTCCATCAGTCCGTCACGGCCTATTCTAACGCCTCAGAAAAAATCTGAGATCGCCAAGGACTTTGGAATTCCTCCTAACACGCTTTCCACCTACTTGATGAATAAAGAAAAATTTCTGAAGAGTGAAAGTGAAAACAGTAAAGGCCGAAAAAGACTAAGGGAGCCGGATAACCCAGATTTGGACAAATGTGTGTTGAAATGGTTCAAGCAAGCAAGGGACAAGAAGATTCCCTTGGACCGCTTGTAAGAGTCAAAGCTGAACAATTTGTATGCAAATGGGTAAAAATGATTTTAAAGCAAGTACAGGGTGGCTAGATGGCTTTAAGGAACGCAACCAAATTTCGTTCAAAAACATTTGTGGGGAAAGTTAATCAGCAAGAAGCCAATCAATGGAAAACAGATTTGGGTCAGATGATACAGGACAGAGACGAAAGGGACATCTTCAATGTTGATGAAACAGGTTTTTTTTTTAAATGCACCCCAGACAAAACTCTTGCATTTAAGGTGAAAAATGCCATGGGGGAAAACTGGCAAAGAAAGAATTACCCTTCTGGTTGGTGCAAATATGGACGGGTCCAAAAAGCTGCCTCTATTGATGATTGGCAAGTCAGCTAATCCCCGGTGTTTCAAGAACGTGAAATCAAAACCAGTGGATTATGTGAACAGCGCAAAAGCTTGGATGACTAGTCAACTTTTTGAAAAGTGGCTGTTGAAGTTGGACAAAAAGTTCATAAAAGAAAAACGAACCGTTGTCTTGTTGATCGACAACTGTACTGCACACAACACTATCCCATTAATGCAAAATGTAAAAGTTATTTTCTTCCCTGCCAATATGACATCAGTCGTCCAGCCTATGGACCAGGGGATGATAAAAAAATCTAGAGCATTTTTACAGACGATCTTTGGTTGAGAAGATATTGACTGAAGAATGTGATGCCCTTAAAATCAAGCTAAACATTCTTGAAGCCTCAAGAATGTGTAAGAAAGCTTGGGACAATGTAACGCCCAAAACTATCAAAAACTGTTTTAAAAAAGCTGGTTTTGTAAAAAAGGAAGAGGTTGCAGAAAATATCAATGCCATTGTAGCGGAAGAGGCGCCTTCCGTTGACGTCTGGGAGGATGTCATGATTGATCCTGCCATCTCGTATGAAGATTTCCTGAACGTGGATGAAGATGTTGCAGTATGTGGTGAGATAACCGACGCAGAGATCATCGCTGAAGTGCTCCACACTGATAAACAAGATGGCGATCGGGTGATGAAGACGACGCGTCATCTGTTGCAGAAGAAATTCACATTCTGAGGGCGGCCGAAGCAATGAAACACATCACAGAACTTAGACGATTTTTTGAAAGTAAACATGATGTAAGTCACTCAATTTTCTCTTCACTGAATATGTTAGAATCTTTGGCCATTACTGACAGACTTAATTCTAGAAAACAAGTAAAGATTTCCCACTACTTTAGACAAAGTTAAGTTTAATTTCTATGAACCAACATACTGTAACATAACTGTATAGGCCTACTATGTTTGAACAGCGTTCTTATGGTTTTATTATGTATTTTGTGCACTGTACAGTACATTAAATGTTATGATTATTGTGTACAGTAATTGTTTTACAGTACCGTACTGTATTTATAATTGTTTTTAACTCTTTTGGCCGTACTGTTTAGCCTACATAGCGTAATACAGTACTGTATAATGTGAATGTATAGTAAAACGTGAATTTACAACAACCAATGTTATTCTCATTAAATGTTTGGACCGAATATACTACAGTATGATCATTTTATTTTGAAAGCCTTTTATTCAAAACTTTTTTAATTCGGTATTTTTGGATAATTCGAATTTTTTTAATTGGTCCCTTGAGGTTCGAATTATCCAAGTTTCACTGTACTAACTGGCCCTAGATTTTTTCCCAACATGCAATATTGAAATAAAGTGAAATAATTACAGAAACAGTTTTTTGTAATTTACATTTTTTTCATATTTTTGTTTGTTTAGTGGATAATTTATATTTTGGCTGTTTAAGTATTTAGAAGGGTTAATTATTAACCATTAAATAAAAAAAAGATAAAAATATCTTGAAAACTATAAAAATATGATTTTTTAGTAAATGCTAACGTTTTGCCTAACACATACCTGGCATTTTGCAGACATTCCTATGAAAAATGATCTGGCACTTTTGATTTTCACATTTATGTTCCTGGCACTCAAATGGTTAAAATAATATTTTTACAAACTTTTTACAATACCAAAATATGTATTATTATTATTCTGTGAGATTACCATTTTACCAGTAAACAGGATTGATTGATTGATAAACTAGAAAGTTATTCTGAGATAATTAGTCAAATACTGTAAGTTATATATAATCATATTGTTTGGCAACACAACTCTTACCTGAGAAAACTGCCCTTCACTGACACCATCTCTGTAGAATATAACTTTTAGCGGTTTTTGACCAGTTTTCTTGTAGAAGAATATGAGCTGCTGCTTCATAATAGCCTCCAAGTCAAGAATTATCTCCTCCCGTGCCGGTTGTAGTCGCCAAATCATATTGTACTGGAAAGCTCTGCGGTCATGACTTGCTGCCACCTGCCAAACATGAGGTGTTCCTTATAACATTCATCTACGATTATACACAATTCCAACCTCAAAACTGGCAAGAAAAAGTAACCAGTTGATGATATACAGAAGACACGTATTTCCAAAATATACATTAAATTGGCTCCGCTAAGTATGGAAATACTTGTCAGAGGGGACCATAATTAGTTAAACTTCAAGAATATACTTTAAAAAGAAATAATTTTATATTTTGTTTACTAATAAAAATGATACTAATCTATAAATTAAGATGTCCAGTGGCGGGCAATTTACTATCTTAAATGTAATTAGCAATAGTAGAAAGATATACATTATACTTACTTATCATTGAATTTATGGTCCCATTCATCCTCATAGAAAGTGGTTTCTCAACAAAAAATTTGTTTTCAACCAAGCATGTCTTTTCCTCTCAACTTAAAATTTTATCACACAGTCTTGTCAGATATTTGTCAATTAATAGCAGACAAATGAAACATCAACCATTAAAATTAATATGTACAAATATTTTACAATTAAATGGTAAAAGTTAACCATTCAGATTCAGTTTATGTACCATTCAATGTGTATATTCCAAATTACAAAAAATTGTTTTGCGTTATTTGTCCAGTGTTTAATTCTGTGATGTAATCAAGAGTGTCATACTATATTGTATACTACTGAGCCATTTTGTGATTTATCCTAGAACTACCTATATCCATAAAGTGATAAAAATAACTCTACTACAACCACCCAAAATTAAAAATTGATTGAGTGTGAAGTGCTTATCATTAATACTCAGACACCCATTAACAAATTGAGTAGCAGGAGCTGTATAGAAAAAGTAACTAATTGTTTAAATACTGTGGATAAATATGTATGGACAAACAAAAATAAATAAATGAGAATATTAAGAAGTGTAACAACAAATAAAATATATTGTATGGCTTTCATGGGCCAGCTACCAAACTAATAAAAAGTATCTAAATAAAATACAATCTGCAGTACAAAGTACTTTTGTCTTAGTGCTTAAATATACATGTCATTTGAGTATATTGATCCCCAAATGGAAATGTTAAGGCCATAGCATGTTTCCTCTCAAACATTCTGGACTACGAGGGCGGTTCAATAAGTCCTTAGAAAATACAAGATAAGTCGCAAAAAGTATCAATATTGTTTTATTTTTATTTACTATCATCTGTTGCTTGACAACTGTGAAAGTTTCAGTTGATTTCATCAGCTGATTTCATTGTTGTCGTTGATTGAATCAGGAAAGGTTTGTTTATTTAGAATGATGGACACAAGTGAGTTTCGTGCTGTGATTAAACACTTTCATTTAAAAGGCTTAACACCGAAGGAAATCAAAGTTGAGTTGGATGCTGTTCATGGTACATCTGCTCCTGTGTTAGCAACTGTTTATAACTGGGTAAACGAGTTTAAACGTGGCCGTACATCCACAAAAGATGAACATCGTTCAGGGCGCCCAGTGGAAGTGACAACCCCAGAAATGATTGACAAAATCCACGATATGGTTTTGAGTGATCGGCGAATCAAAGTGCGTGAAATAGTTGAAGCTACAGGCATATCACAAGGCACAGTGTTCACAATTTTGCATGAAAAATTAAATGTGAAAAAACTCTCTGCAAGATGGGTGCCGCGCTTGCTCACAGAGGAGAATTAACGCATTCGTGTGGTTGATTCTAAGGCTGTCTTGACAGTATTACGTTGCAATTATGGTGAGTTTCTGCGTCGATACATAACTGTAGATGAAACATGGATCCACCACTACACTCCAGAGTCAAAGGAACAGTCGAAACAGTGGGTTTTTGATGACGAACGGGCTCCAAAGAAGGCAAAGACAGTGAAATCCGCCGGCAAAGTTATGGCCACAGTTTTTTGGGATGCACAAGGAGTAATCTGCATTGATTACTTGGAAAAGGGAAAAACGATAACTGGAGAATATTATGCATCGTTATTGGACCGACTAAATGAAGAAATCAAGACAAAACGTCCGCACTTGAAAAAGAAAAAAGTTCTTCTGCATCAAGACAATGCACGTGTACACACCTGCGCAGTTGCCATGGCAAAAATAATGGAATTAAATGTGAGTTGTTACCACATCCACCTTATTCACCAGATTTAGCTCCCAGTGACTTCTTATTTCCAAACCTGAAAAAATGGCTCGGTGGACCAAGTTTTATGTCAAACGAAGAAATGATTGCCCAAACGGATGCCTATTTTGAGGAATTGCCAAAATCCTACTTTTTAAATGGCTTATCCATGTTAGAGAAACGCCTAATGAAGTGTATAGAGCTAAAAGGAGATTATGTTGAAAAATAAACAATAGTTTACCCGAAAAAATGTCTTTTTCTATCTTATTCTAAGGACTTATTGAACCGCCCTCGTACATTCAAGCACACTATAAATATATAATACTGATTGGAAATGTCAGTATAGACGGATTGAAATTATCTGTTGACAACTTGATCCTGGAAACAGAATCTACCTACAATACCAAAAGACTGCCGCTCTTCCTGCAACCTGCATTACATATAACACAGCCACTTCAATTGGCTGCATACGCATCAACTTACCTCTTCACAACATTGATACAAATGTATATTAAACAGAACTATCTAACCATACTGCTCAAATCTATAGGATAAAAATAGCCAGAAAACACCAACCCACCCTACTCTCAAAAGTCATATCAGTTCAACTAATTTAGATAATTTAGAATCTCTTCTAAACAAAAACTAGAGCACAGTTCACTTTGCTCCTGATGCAGAGAGAGCTAATATATTTTCTCAGGTGTTTTTACAAACATCACTTGATATTGCTTGCCCTGAAAAAAAGTAAAGTTAAAAAAGAAAGAAAAGTGCTGTCTTTCACTGTGAGGCAAAAAGATTTAAACAAGATTTCCTTAAAGAACTGCAAATATATGAAATGACAGAGGATCTTAAAGTTAAATAAACCATGGTGGAAAAGGAAAAAAGCTCTGACAAAAAATTCAGAACCCTCCAGCAAAACGCAAATGCACACTTCATAAAAACAACAGCCAACAAAGGCAAAGCCCTATGGAATTTCATAAACAATGAAAGGAAAGGACAATGACATTTCAAAATGATGTAAATATCATGGTAAATGATAAAAAAAGTGGACAACCGTAACGAAGTTACAGAGCACTTCACCACTTACTTCACACAAGTAACTAAGTTGACACAGAAAAAAATAAAGGAACATTACAAAATTATGATGATGACAATGGTACTGGCCAGATTATAACCGATAGCTTCCGGATAACTTTAAATTTCACCCTGACAAGCAATAGAGAAGTGGGAGTTGTTATAATAAATTCCCTTAAATAAAAACTGTCATGTAGGCTATATAAATTTTTATGTAACTCATCTAAAATCATAAAAAACTGTGCTTAAGAGCTAATACCACCTTTAGTCATTATCATAAATATATAATTTACCCTAGGTTAATTTCCCAAAGCACTGAAGCAATCAAAAGTGAATCCAAAGCGCAAGAAAGGATCTGAAAGAGGAAAATATCGTCCTATTTTATTTTTTTCAACTAAAAAAAAAAAAAAAATTAAAAACTAGCACTTAATAAACTAATAACACATCTTGAACAGCTTAACCTTCTTACCAAGTGCCAACACAGTTTCCTGAAAGGAAAATCAACCACCTCTGCCATTATCAGTCTAGTTGAATATGTCATTGATCAAATAGACAAAGAACAAAGTATCTCTGCTCTTTTTCTTGACTACAGCTTGACTGTCTAGGACACGATCTCATTTCAAAGAAACTTACAACATGGGAATTAAAGGCACAGCAAACAACTGGTTTGTAAGTTAACTATCAGGATGAATACAATTAGTTGACGTTCAAAGCTCTCAACATACCAGTCACAACCAGTAACTCTAACATGTGGGAGTCCTCTAAGGACCTGTCTTCGGCCTTATCCTCTTTGTTTTATTTGTCAACAACATCCCAGCATACACCCAAAACACAATTTCACCTGTGTAATGTCTGCTGATGACAAAACACTTCTGGTAAATACCACAATCGCAGAAAGAGTGCATGTGACTGGCAGGGATTCTCTTCATTACTGCCTTACTTACTAGAGAAAGTATATCAGATGTGGCCAGTGAAAATCATGTAAAATTCCTTGGAGCCACCCTGGACAAGAATCTCAGCTGGACAGAGAACATTGATAACTTTTGTGAAAAAATAAGCACAGGGATATATGTAATTCAACATATAAAATGGATCGTAAACAACCAAAAACTGCCTACCGTTCTCTAATAGAAACCCCAATGAGGTATGGACTTGAAAACAGCCAAAAATGCCTAATCGTTCTCTAATAGAAACCCGCATGGAGTATGGAGCCCCGACTTATGGGTGAGATCCTAAGAAACCTCAACAAAGTGCTTGTGCAACAAAAGAAAGCTATTAGAACATTAGCTGATCTTGAAATACAATAGAGCTGCAGGCAAGCCTTCCAAGACCTTGGAGTACTGACAGTTGTTGCTCTGTACATTCAAGAAGCTCTATACATAACATAACTTCATAACGCATAAGCAAAATTGGAACCAACATAGTAAATTTACTATGAAGCTACTCTTCTAAATATTACAGAATATATATATTAAATATTACAAAATATTACAGATATTTTTAAAACTGATATCTAATCAAGTACATTTGATATCAACCTATAGGCATATTCTTTAGCCACTTAGTCATAGAGAGCAGCGTTATAATATATCTGTCATAAATTTGATAATAATATTCAATAAGTCATATACGTACAGCTGCTACAGACGGGATCGTAGTTTGGTCAGGGGACGGATGAGTGACATCAGCTCCGACAAGCATGGTTGGCGCATCCATCAATGATGGACTGAAACAAACATCAGTTAATTTTAGAAATTATAAATTAATTATATTTGCTAGCTTCATAACTATGCTGGTGCAGATTATTATGGTAAATGAGCCAATTTTATTTTATGTAGTCTTACTTTTATTCTTTTTTTGTTTAAATTGTAATTTTAGTGATAGTGTTCATTGACGATAACTTATCGTTACCTCACTCCTCATTGAGAGTAGCAAAATATAGAGAAAATACATGTTGGATATGATAAAAAAAGTTAAGAATAAATCAAAGGGAAAACTGTAATAAATCCATTGTGATGTCTATAAAGTTAACAGACTTAAACCACGACATACAGGTTAAACCACGAATGCATTTGATGGAATGGGTCCCAATATTTTGGAAATTTC
This sequence comes from Stictocephala bisonia, assembly GCA_035578905.1. Taxonomy (NCBI): domain Eukaryota; kingdom Metazoa; phylum Arthropoda; class Insecta; order Hemiptera; family Membracidae; genus Stictocephala; species Stictocephala bisonia. The sequence continues at coordinate 12,803 of JAQJVL010006142.1, forward strand.
CCGGGAAAATCCTAAATTCAAATTCCATTTATTTTTCATACAACTATTATAGCATTGACAAAGTCATATGTACAGCACGTCTATGCTAGTCAATAGATTCTTAAGAATATAAATTAAAAACATGAATAGATAGAAATAATAATAATAATAAGTTAATTGATTATTAACTTATTATTATTTCTAATAATAATAAGGAGGAGTTCTTAAAACATAAAAAATCAAATCAAAGATGTAAATATTTATGACAGTTAGAATATTCAATTTAATAAATAGGGGTTTACAATGTTCCATATGACCTACATTTGAGATTGCTCGTATAGCCCTTTTCTGCAGAAGTAAGATTTCCTCTATCCTACTGCAATTCCCATAAAAAATTATTCCATATCTAAATATTGACTGGAAATAAGCAAAATAAGCTGATCTAATATAATTTTGATGTACACAGTAAGTTAATTGTTTTAACAAATGAATTACTCTGGATAATTTACCACTAATATAATCTACATGTGGTCCCCGAGATAGAGTTTTGTCTATAAAAATTCCTAAAAATTTAACACTGTCCGTTGAATTATCACTTAAATTGTTTTCACTGACTGGTCTTAAAGAAAATGTTACTTCATTAGTTTTATCTTCATTTAGGAGAAATCCATTTGATTTGAACCATTCAGATGCTTTCTTTAGTGTTCTTTCACCTAGTGATTTAAGTTGTTCAATGTTTGAATTTGAATTTAAAAATTAAAACCTTAGTTCTCTTCATGCGAGAAGGATATGTTATGCAATCTTGAATTCCATTCTTATACAGTTTTTACTCTGTTTAAGAGTACTCTACTCTTTTATGACTAAAATGGTACAATACCTGTTAGTTACAATTGTACAGTCAGTTACAAAGAAATTAACATGTTGACTACATGTTTCGGAATAAAAATTCCATCTTCAGGTCATTAAAAAACATGGTTTTAGCTCCATTCAGATGAATTGTCGGGTATATATAACACACATTACACATACCACAAATTAATAAATTAACAAAGACAAATATGAAAATGAAAATTGGTAGGCCTACTGGACATGCACATTCAAAAACCGGGGTGGCACACAGACTGGCGATTAACTGTATCCTGCATTATGTCACTCCTCTTCCCCTACTATTCTTACCTCTGAGACGGCTATCAGCTCATAAAGGACTCGTCTTGTAACCAAGAATATTATTGAAAATATAATGGGAATTACATTGGAGTTTTTCATTTAGAATTTTGCAGTCAGGGTCATCTTTTAAAAAGTTTTTGTAGATTTCATACTCCTCCAATGTATTTAGTGTTCTACCCTTGTTGTAGGCGTGTAAAACCTCTAGGCTGTCATTAATAACTTTAATGTCATGATTGTGATTTATTAGGTGTTCAGTGAATGAAGACTTTTGTTTATTTAGGCGTGGATCGGGACAGTGTTCTTTAAATCTGGTTTTAAAGGTTCGACCAGTTTGTCCGATATATATGCTGTTACATTCGCCGCAGTTTAGTTTATAATCGCCTGTTCTATTTGTGATGTCGTCTGATCTATCACCCTTCTGGCTTAGTAATTTTGGACTCTGTTAGTTGTACTGAAAGCCAGTTTTACCTCTGATCTATTTAATATTTTATTGAGTCCATGCCGCAAGGTCTGGCCTGTTATTTTGTGTTCCATCTTTATTTTGTTTACTGTTATATATTTTGTTCTTGTATTTTTTAATTAGTGATTCCACCAGGCTATGTTTATACCCATTGGCTGTGGCAATATGTTTTATTACATTAACTTCTTTTTCGTAATCATGTGAACTTAAAGGTACATTTAAGAGGCGGTGAACCGTTGAAGAATAGGCGGTAATTTTATGTGAGTAAGGGTGGAATGTATAGTTTGATTAGAATATGTGGGCTTTCTGTAAATGCTGTATTTTAGTTTGTTTTCTGTTTTCTTAAAGGTAAGGTCTAAAAAGTTTATTTTGTTTGACTCCTCAAGTTCCATTGTAAATTTAAGCTTGGGTGACAGTTTATTCAGATATGTTAGTAGTGATTCGACCTGTCGATTGTTACATTGAACAGAACCAGTTTATCATCTACGTAGCTGTGATAGAACAATATTTTGTTCTTAATTTTATTTTTATCAGAATGATAAATTCATGTTCTATGTGGTTTAAATAAATATTGGGCAAGGTCCCAGATAGTGGCGAGCCCATAGCTAAGCCATCATTTTGGCTATAAAACATTCCGTTAAACTGGAAATAATTTTGTTTGAGCACTTCTTTTAGTGATGTCATAAATTCATGTGTGGTCTCGGGTAACATATTGGTGTTATTCAACAATGATGATAGTTTCAGGAACAGGTATGTTTGTGTAAAGTTCACCACATCTAAGGAAACAAGAATTTGGAGGGGTAGTATGATTACATTTTTTGTTTTTTCTATTAGATTTATTGAGTTTTTCAGGCTGAAGTTATTATTAAAAACTATATGTTCACTTAAGATTTGTTTAAGTTATTTGGCAACTTTGTATGTGGAGACACTGGTGTAGTCAACAAGGGGCCTTATAGGGACGTTTTCCTTGTGGACTTAGGGGAGGCAGCGGAATGTTGGGGCATTTGGGTTCATTACTTGTAGCTGTTTAATTTCATTGTCAGAGAATAATAATTTACTATTATTAATCAAGGTTTTAATTCTCCTTTGGTAGGTTTTTGGGGAACCCCGAACTCCGTAATTCTGAACTCGATGAGCAATGTTAAATTTCCCTATCCCTCATAATTGTACTTGGACCGGGCCCCGGTAAATTGTCCAATTCCAGAACTCCGTAATCCTGCACTGACTGACGGTGGCTGGAGAGCGCTGCTCAGTTTCCGAACCCGGCAATGTCAGATTCTGCAACCCGGTAACGCGCCGCTTTGGATTGGTCCACACGGCACTGCCCACGGGGCGGGGCCAGTAGCGCTGCTGCAGTGATGCACGTCGCTTTATCCCGCAATTCCCAAATTTCCCACTCGACAGCTGCACACGTTACGGGAGTTGGTTGATTGTTCGATTGCTACCGCGCATAAATCACGAACGGATAGAGTGAGTGTTTTCAGCGCAATTTGTTTGTTCTGTAAAGCGATTCTTCGTATTAGTGCGGTGTAAATGTTCATATCGTCGTATACATTTACTTCTTCGAGTTAAAAATTAGATTCACTTTCAAAAGTCATGCAAATATGGATCAAAATTTAAATTGGACATTCAATAATAATTTGTATAACCTACGCCACGAGAGATTGCAGTATAGTCCCAGCTTCAAGACGTCACATTTTTGATCCAGTTATCGCAAAATTACTTGCAAAATTAATCCAGTTATCCAGTTACTTGCAAAATCATTCTTCGCAAAACGATTTCTATGCCCAGAAAAAGGCAGGGATAATGGATATAAAAAACAACGTATAGTAATGCACTAAAATTTATCAATGTTCAGCTGTCATCTTTGGAGGCAACAAGTGTAAATTTTAGAAGTTTATACAGAGTGTAAATAAATATAATAAATAAAATAAATTTTACCAGATTATTTGGGTGTCAAAACAAGCAAAAAGTGCAATATAACATGTGTCCTATCTCAAACTGGTTTTTGTCTGGCTGTGCGTATGTGTTTTTTACATAAACCTGAATCTCTCAGAAACGGTTTAAGATAAAATATAACGAAACTTGGTACACATGTTTATCTATGTAACTATAATATTTCATATAAATTATATTTTTCTATATTTTTCTGTTTCAAAATTGCGACTGGTTAAAATTTTAAATTTTAAAAGATCTAAAACCTGCATATTTTGCGAAAAGGTTACAATAGACCTGAAACATAGGAATTTTGACGTAAAATCTAACGGTGTATCGTTTATTGAAATCGAGCGACGCATAATCGAGAAATAATGCAAATATTTAATGGTTAGGCATAATGGTAAAGCTGCTGAAGAGCTGAGGACGGTGTTATCAGAAGTTAAAATAAGTAAACAGCTGCTTGGTCAACAAGCTGGATGATCTAAATAATCGAAATATTGTATTTTATATTCAAAACACCAAAATTTTATTTAAAAGATTACTAAATTAAGTTGAAATATTACCTATTTGTTGATTTGAGTTGTTGGTATAATAAATTATAAATATCAAATAACTGCTGATTTTAGGCTAAAAACAGCTGTTTTGTATTAAATTCCAACGTCAATATCCAGTAATGTTTACTTCAACAATGTCCCCATTTGTTGTTTCTAATTCTATTGAATACAAAAAACTGTTTTAGCCTAACATCAGCTGTGAATTGGTATTTATCATTTATTATACCATAACATCGATAAACAATAAGTAATATTTAAACCTATTTTACTCGTCTTTTCGTTAAATAATTGAAAGTCCTTTGAATATAAAATACAATATTTTGATTATTTAGACCTGGGGCCTGTTTCACGAAAGTCTACACTTGTAATTACTGGCCAGCTGCTGTTGTCAAATTTCGTTTCACCAATCTACAAGTGTAAACATTTCTACCGTGGTAGAGGCTGGAATTTTACAATTGTAAATATTATGATTACGTTGCACGAATCTATGACGTCATCTAAAATTGTAATTCACTATTGCCAACTTTGATTGTTATTATGAAAATGAATGTGGAAATAATATAAATTACTATATTCAATTTAAACAATACTGTAATGAATTATTTTTTACACATTTGTTTTTAGTGAATTTCCATAGGAAAAATGAACTATTCAAGCCGCCACCATGGTGAGACCCAGACTTGGTACTGCGAAATGTGCACCGATCCTGATCCCAGAACACGATTTGAGAATTTTTCAATACTTTATATATGTATATATATATATATATATATATGTATGCCCTCTCTACAGGTCGCATTTTTGGCCCGATTTTTACGAAATTTGGCACAAAAAAATGTGCCTTTTGTCATCTCGGAAGTTCGTTAACCAGATATATTGGGTTAACAAAAAGGGGGGTTTTGGGGGTTTTCCCGCCAAAAATCGATTTTTTTTTACTTTTAAGTAGGTGTTTTTGAAAATTTGAAAGATCTTCTTTCAAATACGGTTAGAAATAAAAATTAGGAAAAAACAAGCCCTCAAACACCTTTCTACAATGTAATTTCGCTATAGTTATAGCAAAAACCCCGATTTTGCTATAACTATAGCGAGTAAACTATAGCTATGCTATACGAGTAAATGATAAACAATTAAAAACAGTTAGTTTGAAAAGACAAGGGCATTTTGGTTATAAAGTTATGAAGGTTCTTAAATTCTTAATTTTTCGGAAATTCACGTCAGCGCCTAAGCTGCGTGTCTGCCTGTTTTTTTACTTTCTCCCATTACACGTTAGTGTATAGAGAAAGTATTGTGATCGTGAAAAAATTCGACCTCCGTTTTTTCGCGGAAATATCCGTTTTGGGGTCCCCTGAGCCCAAAAAAGTGTTTTTTAAAAAATGTCTGTCCGTATGTATGTGTGTGTGTGTATGTGTGTACGCACCTCTGGAGAGGTAACGGCCAGGCCGATTTTGATGAAATTTGGCACACGTACGTTGAAAAATCGTATCTCTAGCCGTTTTTTTCATTTTTTCAAATTTTGATTTTAAACCCCCCATTTTCCGTAAAAACCGCAAAAAACATGAAAAAAATCATTTCTCGAAAATGGCTCTAACGATTTTGATTAAAATTTCACCAATTGTAGTCTTAAATTAGCTCAACAATATGGCATAAACGCTATGTCTGTAAAAATTCGCGTTCGGAAGTTATGGGGTAAAAACTAATAAACAAATTAAGAAAAATTGCTGGAAATAATCTAATATCCACTGATTTGCATAACATTTACACAATATACAGTGATAAAATAACCTAACATTATGACACAAACCGCAGGTCCATAACTCTCTTGGTTCAAAAGTTATGGGGTAAAATGTGTTACAAAATGGAAAAATCTCAAAAAATAACGATGTAATTTGATATAGTGAGGAAGTAAATTTATATACTGACGTAAATTTTCACCGTCAAGTAACCTATGGGAGAAAGTTTGTGACATTTACTTGTCACCCCTGGTTCAAATTGATGTATCTAATTATTTAATGAATTCACAAATGTATCATAATACATGCCATTGATTGGTATATACTTGCATTTATTGAGCTTTGCCTAGATTGTGACCTCGGTACCCTGACATCTACAAATGACAAATTAAACGTAATATCGTACACAAGATTTGATTTTACCAAGTCAAACTGTATACAGATGTCTACAGGGAGCTCGTTTACTTGGCCTGAGAAGTGAACAGTGTGTGACAGTGAGGGAGGTTAGGATGGTCTCAGTATAACTTCACTACTTGGACCGCGGCACGGTAGTGATGGAGAGGGGAAGGGGTGCGGCCAGCAAAGTAGGTCAATGTCAGTGGGTCAACGACCGCCGCGCAGGGTTGATAAGTAACGTCAGGTGCGCTGTGCTGCTGTGTGCTGTTGTGTGCACTGTCTGCCCCTGACCACAGTGCACAGTGTTCTCCTCCAACATCTGCAGTTATAGTATAGTAACACTACTTGTCATTAAATAAACCATAACTGTAATAAACCATGACATGAAATAAACCTGTAAATAAACCATAACACGTCTTCTTGGCAACCTTTAGAAGAAGTTAAATAATCTGCATGATACATTTCAAAGTGTGGAAGCTAAACGAACAAATTTTCACAATAAGCGTTTTTTTGTTAAATAATGAGTGTACAGTACCTACATTTTGAAAGATATTCTCAACAATCATGCTAATTACTTTTGATTAATTGATGAAGGCCTTAATCCGGCGCGTCGCCGCTCTCTTTACCGCTTCCTTACCCTTACGGTAGGCTTCTTGGAGATAATCATGCATATTGCTTATCTTAGGGTAATCGGTATGTAATTTTGATTACAAACTGTATAAATTAAAAGCCGCTTTGTTCCGAGGGAGTCACATAAAGCAGTTTTATTATCGAACCAGAACTATCAGCGTGGAAGAAGTTGCGCATTTGTAGTGTAACAGTGTTATAACCAAGGGTTAAAATGGATAAAAAATTGGAATGCACTGTAAATGTGCCTCCAACAATTGATATTGTTAGCAACCGAAGTCCACAGTTAAATTGTTAAGTATTTTTTAGAACATAGGCTATATAGTTTGGAAAAGTGTATTTGACATGCATTAATTTATGCATTTCAATATGTCGGCAAGGAAGTTTTTATTTTTTCAACTGCCTTTCAGATAGTGAGTTGAAGTCATCACACCTTTCTTTCTGAGAACAATGTGTTACGTTACGAAGACAGTAACGCGGTTCAAGAGTGGAAGATCGCATGTTCAATCCAGCCAGGGGCGAAATCTTTATAGCTTTTGCTTCGTTTATTTGATGCGTTATGATGTGATTGCGATATAATATTTATATCACACTAAACGTTATAATTTAATAATATACGGGTTTTTTACAAATTCAAATAAAATATATTTCTAGAGTCATCGATGTTTTAAACAATCTAGAATTAATATAAGCAAAACGTTTTTAGGGGACTTGACACAATCTAATGGTGACTACAGTAGTACTGTAAAAGCATTGACTATGTTAAGTCACAAACAAAACTACCCATGTTGAACGTTTTTAGGGGACTTGACACAATCTAATGGTGACTACAGTAGTACTGTAAAAGCATTGACTATGTTAACCCTTTTGGGACCAAGCGGGCGATCTATCGCCCGCAAGTACTATGCGAAAACGACCGTGCGGGCGATTCATCGCCCGCCGAGATATATGCGAAAAGGACCGCGCGGGCGATCCGTCGCCCGCTCAATGTTTTTAATATATTTTATGTTAAAGAGGTTAATGTTTATCAAAGTAACTGGTATATATGTTTAGTAATAAGTTCAGAATATTGTGAATCATTCGTGATTGCTGTTGGTAACACTGTTTGTAGTGTTGGAGGGAAATGAAAACAATAATACAACTGCATCATAAGTTACAGTCGTGTTGAGTCGTCTGCCTGGAGTTTGTTTATATGCGAATGCTTACTGTGATTCTTTCGTTATTATTAGGGTTTGAGTAAAACGTTGTGTTTTCTTAGTAAATTGAGTTGTGTAGAACAAGTTTAGTGTTTGTTTGAAGTGATATTTTGTGTGACACTCAACAATGGAGCGAGAAAACCTTAGGACTAGTGAGTTAGATAGGGAACTGGCAATGTCAGATGACTCTGATCAAAGTAACTATACTTTGTCTGATATTTTTGGTGACGATTCTGATTCCGATCCACATTACATCCCTGATCAGTCTACTTCTGTTTACAATTTGTCTTCAACCGACAGTGAAAATGAGGTAAGGAGTCAGACTAGGCCTAGAAATCAGCAGAGAAGGAGGCCTGTACCTAGGCCTAATAACAGTAGGCAAGTTTTGAGTGATAAAGCATAAAAATTCAAAAACCTTGTAAATAGTATGTGTAAATATTTGTTCTAAGTGTTATTGTGTAATTTAGACTGTTCTCCAGTGACCAGAATCCAGCTTTGAGTGAGTACCTAATCATTTACTGCATGTTAGTTGTATACTTTATATTTTAGCAAAAAACCCGTAGTTTACAGTATTTTATATATTTATTTATTTCTCAAGTAAATTTTACTGTACATAAATAAAACTTTGCACTTTATCAGAAAACTATGTTCTAAACATAATGAGCAGGTTTCCAACAATAAAAATATTTCTAGTTTCAGAGCTATAGTACAATAGATTTGTAAATATAAAGATATAAAAATATATTTCTATTTATTTTTATTTTTTAAATTTTTTTTTATGTGTGTATATGAAATTACTTTATGCTAGTACTGTAGTACATTGCTTTGCCTAAAAAATGACACTAAAATCATGTCTCTATCTTTATTGAAAGTTATTTTCTAAAGAGTTTCCCGAAATCCTACAAAATGCCCTTTTGAGCGACGGTCTTTTTCAGCTGGTGCTATGTTATATCACTGATAAAAAAAAAATGTCACACAAAAAATGCCCATAAAATTAATGGTCCTAAAAGGGTTAAGTCACAAACAAAACTACCCATGTTGGTGATGCCACCCATTGAAATTCGACGTTAGTGGGTTTCGAAGCGTGGAAGATCGTAGGTTCGATCCCAGCCTGGGGCGAAAACTTTTTGCTTCATTTATTTGATTCTTTATGATGTGGTATAGTATTAACATCTCACCAAATGCCGTAATTTAATAACATACGGTTTTTTGCAAATGTAAGTAAAATATGTTTCTAGAATCAACGATGTGCCGAACAACTTAGAACAAATAATACAAGCAAAATAATATGGAAGAGTTTCTTTTTTATTGGTTCTCTCATGTTAGCTAACGATTCACAGTTACGAATTATACTTTTTGCGTCAGAGGCTAGGAGGCACTTTGCAGTTTTTGGCTTGTCAAAGTGTTTCGGCGGGTGAGAATGTGGCCAAGGCTATATAACACACCCCGGTCCAGCGGTCTTTTGTCTTGACTGGCGGTCGCTTGTTTCCCTCGGGCTGTTGTTGTGCACATGCACACGTGCTGGATGTGACAGGGCAGTGACACCCTCTGTTTGACACTGTGTTGTGTTGTCACTCTTTCCTATGTCAATCTGGTGTCCAGTCACCAGTACGTACGTAGTGAGTGGCGAGTGCTTGACATCGTAGCCTACGTGACCGCGTTCCTGTGCAATATATACTGTACAAATTATACTTTTGACACACGTTCTGATAATGTTTGTGTTTATCCTTTCTGTGGGCTACATACTAAGAACAATTAAGTTTTAATTGTAATTGTATATAGTTAATTTTTTATTAAGTGTTTTTGTGGGAATTTTATAGATATCTCTGTAGTGTTGCTCGCTCCTGAAGGACTTCCATTTATATGTTCATGATGAATCCCCAATTCAGGTATGTTAAAATTACTTTTTTACTGATAGAAATAGAAAGGATGTTCCAGTATTGGAAATAAATTGAATTTTCTTTAGATGCGCTTAATGCTGGAATGAAATCAAGATTCGAAAAGACGACGGTGACTTTTTATTAGTTTTTCAAACTTAATTGAATAAGGGGTGAACCTGAAAACCTTTTCGGGGACGATAGGTCTCCATGCGAGGCTATGCTTATTAATATTTTATTTTTTATTTATAAAATACGGGCTTGCATAAAAGAAACTGCTCAGCAATGTAAGTTTTTAAATATAGAAAACCTTATTTGGTCAGCTGATATGCAATACTGTTTTGATCTATCAACGTTCCGGTCAGCTGTTTCTGCAGTTATCTACTATTTATGTTTACCATTATGCGTAGGCCTATAGCAAAATCAGTTATTAACTCCAACTAGCGAAGCAGCCTACTCAACGTAGAAAAGCGAACGAGGGCTTGTTTTTGCGTCTTATTATCTATAACAATAAAAGTGAAAGGGACTCTGACTGATCGCGATATCTGACTATAATGAACCTCATGTAACTATAATGTCTGGAGCTCTGAAATTTGGAACATTGCTTCGGATAGACCCTTAGACACGTACTTAGAAAGGGTTTCCGAAAAATGCCATTCATATCTCCGTTATTTAGGAACAGATTTCAACAAACAGACTTATTTAATTTAAAATAAAATTTGTAAAGAAAGTTGTTCTTGTTGTAATATTTTTAAATTCATGGTTTTTATTTATTGCAATTCAAAAACTGTATATGGCCACCATTTTGTTTCGTATGCTTCAAAAATTTTGTGGATTTTTTCAAAAGTTTAACCTTTGATATAACACTTAGTTCAGTATACGTTAATAGAACACTGGGGTCTCTTGGACCCCAATGTAATTTTGTTGATATTTACCATTCTGATATGTAAATTTTTTTTTTAATTTTTGGTTTACCCCTTTTACAGGTTTATGTAAACGAGCTGAAAGGTTATTTAGTAAAAAACAAAAAAAAATATAAAACTGTAGCAGCTTTTTTACAAAAGACATAAATTGTTTTACATAAAAATGCATTATTTCATATGACAAATTTTAATTAAGAAATTTTTTAAACAGGAATTAATCATCTTATGTTTTTTTATAGAACATAAACCAAGGAATAACTTAGTTTCATAGTTAATGTGCAAGTATTTAAGGGTTTTCTTATAATACCACCAAAAAGTCATATTTTTCTGTAAGAATTACCTATATGCTGATACAATATTGATATACCGACCGATGAAATAGGCATAAAGTAAAACAACTAAACATGAAACCACAAATTTTATTTATAAACTGTTAACTGCATGGGTATATTCAAAATTAAGAAGTTAATGTGACAATTTTTTTGAATTATTGAAAAATTGGTGAAAAAAATACGCACGTTAATATAACACTGGGGTTCAGCAGACCCCACAGCAAGTTGTTTACTCTGCAGGTATACCAGTAGACCAGGGTCGATAATTTTTGAAACCAAGTTTTTTGTTTTTTATTTTTATTTATTTTTTTAAATTTTTTTCTACGAAATTTGGTGAAAACTTACCTTTTTATGTCCCAAATACACTGTAATTTATTTGATTTAAAATATTTATTTTTTCACCTTATTTTGACTTAATATCAAAAAAGCACCCTAATTTTCAATCGAAAATTCTCGTGTCAAAATATTAGCTTTTTCTAAAAAGTCGGTGTGCATTTTGTTCGTTGAAATCTCTACTTTGTGATGGTTAAAAAAAAAAAACATTACAATAGTAAATGTTCTCAGAAAATGCAAAAAATCGAAATAAACTATCTAACAAGTTATCTAGAATATTACATAAGGTAGGGTCCACGAGGTAGATGCGCAGTCGATTTCTGACGTCATCGGTTCGAATTATGGTCACGTTCAGCGCTGGTCAACACTGCCAACGGTGGTGGAAAATATCAGTGGTTTACTTACCATTCATCACACTGCAAAACTAAAAAGAAAAGTAGCGATTTTCCGTTTGCTTATTCTTTTTATTGTCTTATGAACTTGGCCAATTACTTACACATTGTAAAAGTGTTCATAATCATTAGATTAATCCTCAGACATTTATTACATATACGCATTACATGTGTAACGATCAGACCCGTACTCATTTCATTGCTGTCCTTGAACCTGTTCACTCTGAAACCAGCTGTTTTCAAACTGTGGATATTTTCAATTTTAAATAATATAACCTAAACTGATGTAAATAATAAACTTCAGTTTGACATTTGGATCAAATTGTAAACAAAAGGGATCAGCTGGTTTTGGACCGATGACGTCACAAACCTGCGCGTGGACCCTACCTTATGTAATATTCTAGATACCTTGGTAAGGCCCAGACCCTCCTAGCTCCTTCCCCACTTCTCTATGAAATACCCTTCAATGGGCTAAAATTTTCCGAAGGTCACTCAGGTATATGAATTATCTTATATCAGCAATAAACAGGCATCTACAAATATTATTTAAAGACGATTATACAACTTTCTCGAAATATTGTAGATGTCTTAATAATTATTAAATTTATGAACTAATTTGTTTGTTATTTACAGTAGTATATTTCGATTTACAATTTTTTCGGTTATCAATGTAGTATGGAATTTTACGTTTTTTGAATAATTAAAGTGTACATTTTAATAAATAGCTCAAAATTGTACATGATGATAAAAATTTTTTTTTGAATTAGAGTTTATTTAGATTTTTTGCATTTTCTGAGAACATTTACTATTGTAATGTATATTTTTTTTAACCATCACAAAGTAGAGATTTCACCGAACAAAAAACACACCGACTTTTTAGAAAAAGCTAATATTTTGACACGAGAATTTTCGATTGAAAATTAGGGTGCTTTTTTGATATTAAGTCAAAATAAGGTGAAAAAATAAATATTTTAAATCAAATAAATTACAGTGTATTTGGGACATAAAAAGGTAAGTTTTCACCAAATTTCGTAGAAAAAATTTTTTATTTGAAAAAAATAAAAATAAAAGACCAAAAACTTGGTTTTTTGAATTTTTCACATCAATTTTGAGGTTATGTAAAATAATTGTTCATATAACAGTTGTAGATCTTTTTATTACCTACAACTTTGCCATTTAACTTTTTTTCATAGGACTTGTAGTTTTACCGGAAATCAAGATAAACCATTTTTTACCCTTAAACCCCCCCCCCCCTCTAACTTCCCGAACTTAGATCGCCCGTAATTTATTTTTCCTTTCATTGTTATCATATTCCCCTCCTTTTCTAATAGGTTTCATCCTACTACTATTTTTTTTCACTTTTTACCATTTTTGAAGGCTTCGACCCTGGTCTACAGTAGCAGTCTGACAGTTGGCGGAAATAGTGCAAACTAATCCCAGTATTAACTTAATTTACATAGAAGTGAAATATCCTTATCATCTAACACCCGAGAGAAATAACTTTGTAAAGTCCGTTGGGGTCTGTCGGACCCCAGTGTTATATACAAAGGTTTTATTACATTATTTTTAAAAATAAAAAGGTATAGGAGAAAACCCATTTGGCCTGGCCTCGCAAAACGGAAAGTAGTTATAAACACACATACTACCGCCGTTTGGGCGTAACGGGAGATACATGTGAAAGTGGTACATCTCCGTTAATATTGGGTTTACGAAAAACATTGAGATATACCATTTTGTTCATATTGTCAAGGCATTTAATAATTGTTGTTTCAATAAAATCCACCCAAGGATGGGTCTTGGGACGACTTTATAAGGTTTAAACGTCAAGAGATATCACAACGAAATTTGGCATTACTCTTCAACGTTTTAATAATGTTTAATACCGTACATTGATCTTATGAATAACAGAAAGTTAAAATTTGAAGGGAATACACATACATTTTACATTACACATTACATACATTATATTACATACACATTACATTTTTTGAAGGCAATACATGTTACGGTTTAAAAAATTATGTGTGTATACTGTAACTGATTGTGAGATTTCATGGACCATTTACACGTTGAAAATTACACTTGCAAGAGCAACTAATTACTTTTTCCAATGTCAGTTGTAATATTTTACAAATGGATCACTAGTGGCACTGCACTATAGTATAGTACAGGAATGCAATGTGCAATGTTAATGAGATGATATATATATAAATAATAATATAAAAATAATTGATCTTGTCCATTTTTAACTGTGAATTAATTTATTGTATAGTTTCTTTTTAGCTGTTACAATATATAATTTTAGTAATCAAAAGTGTTTGATACAATTAACTATTTGTAATCTATGTATTACGAACTTAAATACTTACTGTGTAGGGCCTTCATAAAATAATGTATTTTAAAATATATTGTAATAATCATGTACATGAATAATGAAGGTAATCAACTCCTTCAATAATCAATTAAACTGGATGTTTATCAAATTGTATGTACCTAATCATGGTATTTTAGATATAATTGCGTGTCAGTGAATTTTTATCATTGATTTTGTATTACAATGATTATTAATTATGAATTTATATGTAATTTTTGTGATAAGTATATTGTAATGATGTTTAGTATATAATACGTAATCTGACGTCCTTGATGTGTTCATGATTATTTTATTAATGTTTGTTCTTGTATATTTTGCGAATCTTTCTCTAGAGACTACCTACATGGTAATATACTTATTATATGATAATACTTTCTCTACATTTGATTTTACAATATTAGCCACTATTATTTAATTACACCAGAAATAAGTTTATTTTCTGGGTTCAACTGGCTTTGCAGTTTTCTTTTAATTTAAAAAACAGGTTTGGTATGAGCTTTGGCTCTTATATTAAACAACATGTTTCAATCATAAATATTTTACAAAAATGTTCAATTGCAGTCATTACCAAAAAAAATGAAACCAAAGGGTAGTCTGAACTTTTATAAACTAAGTTGTATTACAGTGGTCACCTTATTGGCCAGATCTTGATAAAACAATATATATTCATTTAAAATATTAGAAAGTTAATTACCTAGCCACAAATCACCAATTATTATAAAGGCAGTGAGTTTAGAGTTATCAAAAGTCAACTTTATTGTTCCTTTAAAATATCGGGTATACAATTGTCTTTACTGGCAATGTACAGATTGCAATTTTACCCAGCTGAAACATGTGTCATAGAATTAAGTGATTGCTTTAATATTTCATAGTACTAGTTTGAATAACACTAAACACTTCTTATGGATTGGAGATTTAAATATTAATATTGTAGATAATAATAGTTTTAATGCAGTAACAGATGATTGTATTTCTCTTATGTCAATGTTTGCCTTGGAAAGCATTTTAAATGATCCAACTAGAATAACTGCCGAATAGCATTCTAATTCAGAATAATCTACATTTTCAATGGTTTATTTTACATATACAGCGACTCCCACTGCTGTGTGTGGCTCATTGTACTTAGCATAAACAATATAGTTTGGAATATTATAGAAATTGATCTAGTTCTTTTCTATCAAAATCTCAGTTAGAATAATTATACCTAGACTTACGTTTGCTGTAATTTATTCAGCATTTAATACCAAAGATGAAAATTCTACATTTACTTTTTACTTTTCCTCTTTGCAGTAGACTCCATGGAGCTTTGGCAGCGTCAAATCCTCTTCCTTAACGAAGGGGTGGGATTGGGCTAGGTTGGGTGTGGATTTGGCTCAAGGAATTCATTTAGGCAATAGAAGCACTTTTTTAGAAAAAAACATTTTAACTCGCTCTTGAATTTGTTTACATTTGATATAGATCTTAGATTACTTGGCAGGTTTTGGTACATTTTCCTGCCCAGATACTCTGGTTTTTGTTCATATAATTTAAGTCTGTGTTGTTCAGAAAAGTTATATTTATGCCTATTATTGTAAATATGAGTTGTATTTATATATTCAGGTAAATATGTCGTTGCATACATAGCTATTTCAAAAATAAAGATACTTGGAACAGTTAAAATTTCGGATGCGATAAAATGCTCCCTACAGTGCTCCCTAGGCTTCAGCCCCAACATTGCTCGCAGTGCCCTTTTTTGCCAAGTGAAGAATATCTGTTTCTTAATATTCTTAATATAAATATTTATTAATAATTTAGAGCGTGACAACAACACGTCACATTAGAACACACATATAGAACAAGAAGGAGTTTTTTGTACGGAAACAATACTTAAATTAACTATTTACATCATACACTCTACTCATACATCATACATAAACAATATTATGTATGATGCGATACTTAAATTTACTATTTACATCATACACTCTACTTACCATATTTAATTACAAATATGATTGCTAATAAACTATAATACGCACACGTACATGATAGGTATTTTACTATAATCAAAACCCGAGGGACGCTATGATACAATAATAATCAACATACACGAGAGATGTGATTTTGTTCATCAACATATAAGTACTGTATCGTTATCACTGAGGCTAAAAATATCACACACATATTAGGGCGTACATAGGTTGTTTAATTTATTCAGATTTACAAAAAGTTTATTTTGTTCACCTTGAAGGAAATGTGGTTGATAGTTAATGCTATGTAATTATTTGAGAAATACATACGGAGGTATGTTACGATAATATGTTTTCAATCGTAATCTAATAATCATTATCTGTTTGAACATAATATAAGTACGACAATTGCTATAGGCTACTACACATTAGGGCATACATATAGGTTGTTTGAATACAAATCAAATTGACAAAAAGCATATTTGTAGTAGGACGACTGCGAGGAAAGGAGTAGGACAATTTCACGCGGCAGAGTGGCCAGCCTGCTGGAGGGGCTGGGAGGAGCCTGCGGCGGCGAGTGGGCGGGGAAACACGGTGTTGCAGAATCAAACATCACGGGGTTGCGCCACCGGACATTATTACTGGATTCTGCTACTCGAACTTAAGGCCCTCGTTGCCGAGTTGCAGAATTACGCAGTTCTAGAAATCATCTTATTCTAAACCAAATCATGGAGTTCCAGGATTACGGAGTTCGGTGGACTCGTTTTTGTCAAGTATTTTTGTAACGTATCAATATTGTTACTGAAAATAAAATCATTTATCTTATTTATGTCATCAGCTTTGTACATAATTACTGTAGTGTGTCCTTTATCCGCTTTGCATAGTAAGGCATCACTTTCAACAAGTTTTGAACATCATTACAACAATGTAGTCATTGTTAAAAACTAAGGCTGACTATTCCTTAGAAAGTGTCAATAATTAATCGCACAATGACAAATGAACAGCATGTGGTTATCAGCTGACCCCTTTCAAAATTGTAACCACTCTGATTGGGCTAGAACTGAGAAAACCTTTAATTATTGTTAATTGGTTAAAGCTGGGCTTTAAAACCAATTAAGCTACCAACCAATTAACTTAGTACAGAATCTTCTTAACCTTCCAACGTGGTTAAGGTTGCCTTTGACGTATCGTAATGCAATAATAATGAGACACCATCAATGTTTAAATGGACAAGCAGCTTAAGGTGTTGTACTGTGGTCAGGTACAGCGCTTAGGATTGTCAGCGCTAGTCTGTGGCATAGGTCCCACCTTAAATAAACCTTATATGGCATGGTGGGTGGAAGATGATGGGATCAGTGTTTCTATTATGGTGGCAAGGTACACCTGTTTTGCTGCTTTTTACTTATGGTAAGAGGAGGACTCGCTTTCCTTATTTTAATTTGCATTTATTTTTGTATATCATTGAGTATATGGTCTATTAAATAACTTACTCTGTGTTTTGTTGACCGATTTCATATTTTGTATTTCATATTGTGTATTATATTTTGTATAATTATGTTATGTGTGATAATTTTTTAAGAACTTTTAACTTTCTACAGTAATCTTTAGTATCTAGCATGTAGTATTAAGTATTTTCTGATTTAGTATGGGCTAAGAAAAAAAATAAAAAATTGTTTTAGATGTAGGCTACGTTAGTAAATACACCTTAGCAAGAGTGGCAGGAGTTTGTTATACTTGTT
>JAQJVL010006143.1:0-30742 GCA_035578905.1 Stictocephala bisonia
AATCGGTAATTGGTTAAATAACACTATTATCACCCAATATTAACACGTCCGGGCAATGGCAAAATAGTTGTAAGCAGGGTTAATTATTAGGTAAGAAAAATGGAGTAAATGTGGTCATGCACTATTATACAAATAGCCAGTGATACTAAGTGACCTATCACGTAGTGCAATCCGAATCACGTAGTGTTGGTCTGATTTTCAGGTAAATGACTAGCTTAACTCTCAGTTCTTCTCCCCATACAACGCCTTGACTATTATCCAACATGGTCACCACAGTAACTGAGAGAAATACATTTATTTTTATCGTAATTATTTCGTACCTATATTTCACTGTAGGCTGAATAATATTTTTAATATTAGTCCCCAATTTTTTACTGTTTATCAAAACTATTTATGAAATTTTAATTCGTAAGCCTAAGTGGCCGGTGTTGTTACTTAAAACTAAAGCTTCCGGTAACGACCGTTTAAAGGTGATATTTACACCACCAAACGTTTTCCTGATTATGTTTGGGCATCCTCAGTTGTATCTCTTAAGTTCTTAGGAGGGGGGCAACATCAACCGCGTGGCCCACCCTGAACCAACATGGCGACAACACTTCAATCTGCTGGTTATTGGTGTTCACCTTGTTTTAATCTATAAAATATTGGTTCCCTTGCTTTTAGAATTCTTAAACTGTCATCTTAATTGAAATCATTATTGAATATGTCTATCGAATCTCGTATAATTTGGGGTAGTTATCGAGTGTAATTCCATATAAATACGGAATAAATTAAACTGTTAAGGTTTGGATGCGCAATCATTTTCAAATTACAGCTAATATGTTCTTAGGCTTGGTTACAAATTTACATAAACACAGACGATTAAGTAATGTTAACACTTTTCATTGTTACATACTTCCCATCATAAGTTGTCCTATTGATGAGAAATATATCGTGTCCTCTCGCTCACACGCCAATGGCATTGGCATATTTATTGTGACGGAAGATATTTCAATAAAATGCAGTTGCCATACTCAGTGGAACCAGCCATAGGCAGTTTAAGCGTATTTAACTCTGTTTGTGGCGGCTGATATCCAGTTGCACCGGCGGTCAAAGGAATTTCCACGGGTCAAAACATTCCTCCGTCCGAAAAGTGTCCAGATGCACCGGTGGTCAAAATCTACCCACCTCACTTATCCCCGCTGCAAATTCCTTCGACCGCCGGAGCCGGTGCAATTGGAAGGCCCCTTCCTTCCCCACCCCACTACATTTCTTCAAACATAGTTTATAAGTGTTTAACAATTTCGCAATGGAATATTCTATCAAACACTTGCCGATGTTTCGTGGCACATACTAATGGTAGACCATAGCAGGTTCTAACTAATAAATATGGTAACTATGTATTTAATGTTTAATTTTGTGTTTATCCGTGGCAACACTAACATCTAACCTAACCTAACCTAACCTAACCTAACCTAACCTAACCTAACCTAACCTAACCTAACCTAACCTAACCTAACCTAACCGACTCATGACTCATGTCATAACAAAGGGTGTGGAATTTGGCACGGTCAGCTTGGGGTTACTGTACTAGGAATCCGGCCTGGTTGGACTTTCCCGGCTCATGTCATAAACAAGGGCCTCTGGTGCAATTGGAACACCCCCCAAAAGGGGCTCCGGTGCATCTGGACACATCAGTTTGGGGCCGATCCCTGACCCCGGTGCAATTGGAAATCTCCCGTTTGTGGCAATTGTAATAGATGGGGTGAAACAATAAACTATATTGCTAGCCCTTGTCAGTCTCGGTCAAGCTTCTGTAATAATTGTGGTGGGGCGAGTCTCCGCTCCGACCCTCGTTAGTGGCGCAACCCTCCCTCCATCCTTGACAAAAGGGTCAACCAGATCCCAGGAAAAAGGTTAAATTTTGTTCGCTCGTTCGTCCACCGTTTTATTGATTGCGTATAAAATTTAACCCTTGGTAACTGTGTGGGTCTTTTTAGATGTCTAAGTGCATCTAGAGGTAGATTTTATTGATAGTTTCGCTTTACCAAAATGATATATATCGACGTAGATTTTACTTTCTTCCTAAAGAGACAACACCGTACTTTATGGGAAACGCTAGAAACATAGGTTCATATTTTAAGGGTGCGGTCCGTAATAATTATTGTATTGCAACAATTCAAGTGTCATTTGATAATCATTCAGTGTTCACTATAAATCTTAGCGTGGAGGAAAGTTTAGGGCTACTACAGTCGTCTGTTCTAAGATCGCACGTCGAATGAACAACTCCATCTTTTCATGTGACGTCTGCACTAAATCGTATAGTCTGGAGGCAACACGGCAGACTCGATGAGGAATTCGATCAAGTTTTGGTACCGTGCATGCGCAGCCCCACTGCCGAACACGTCTCGTGTCCCCGCCGCTTTGCCGTCACGCCGAAAAGTACAAATGCGACTTAGCCTTTTTCATTGCGTACTTGTTTACTTAATTAAAACTTACACATGGAATCCGCGTACGAGTCACATTCAGGTACAGATTTTGTGGCATCAACTAATTTGATTTTGTGTCTAAGTTCGTCTAAGTTCGCGCCAGTCGTCGGGCTCATTTCTAAGTTCGCTTATTAAATTGACATTTGAAAACTGTCTTCTCTTTTCTAACCAACCCTTTAACAAACATCTTCTTTTAGTTTCATTTTGTTCACAACATATAATGCCTAGACCAGCTACAATTAATTGTTCCTTAGACAACGACATAATATTCAATATGACACTTAACACTGCAAAAGATCAATCCGAACTGAAATGTTGTGTGAAGGACACTTGCTTGCGCGGGAAATCGCATAGTGTGTAGGCTCCGTGTGTTTGCGATCGTACGATGGCCTGTGCGATGGATAGTTCAATGGTTGTATAGTCTGTAGGGGCCTTTACACACATCCATAATGAAATGATATTTCATCACGTACGATTTCTTCAACATTTATGTACAAGTTCCAGAGGACTATTATTTTTATTTATTTTTTTGCACGTTTGAGTCAAAATAATTATCATAGAAACTTCTTTTTAATAGACAAGTGAAAAAGATAATAATGCGGGTTTTAAGGGGTCGATCATTGTTATGTGATAAAGGAAGCCATTAAACCCTGACGGGGTTGTAAAGGACTTAACCCCAACGAGGTAGGCGAATGATTTCATACAACTCTTATCGTATACTAATCCATGACAAAAACTATATGTATATTAAGTTAACAGGCTGACCCAACGAGTACAGATTGTCTTTTATAAATAATACAACATGCATAGTAAAAATACGTAGTTAACTAAACACGTTTTTAAAGTAACATTCTTGTTCCGTGCTTAAAGTAATTTATATAATTATTGTGCTCTTTTAACGTTATTACGACGAAAACTGTAATCTCTGTAAACAATTTAAGAATTTTTTTGTACATTGCACATTTGTATCTAAAATGTGATGGTCAACATTTAAATGTCAGATACACTATTTAAATGTCAGATACACTATTTAAATGTCAGATACACTATTTAAATGTCAGATACACTATTTAAATGTCAGATACACTATTTAAAACCTAATTTGTGAAGTTGATCGTAATTACATAGATATAACCATAGGACAGAGAACCAGCGTAAAACAGTATAAACCGGGAACAAACTATATTTGAACCAGCCACTCAACTGGTCTCCCCAAACTATATTTGAACCAGCCACTCAACTGGTCTCCCCAAACTATATTTGCCACTCAACTGGTCTCCCCAAACTATATTTGAACCAGCCACTCAACTGGTCTCCCCAAACTATATTTGAACCAGCCACTCAACTGGTCTCCCCAAACTATATTTGAACCAGCCACTCAACTGGTCTCCCCAAACTATATTTGAACCAGCCACTCAACTGGTCTCCCCAAACTACTAATTAAAACAACTACAACTAACCCAATCTGGTTTGTAATTTATCAAACTGGTTGTGGTTTAACTGAACTTGGTGTTAACTGTATTAATTACATGTGTATAGGGTATAATTCAATTCAATTCAATTCAAAGAAACTTTATTAAAAACAACAATCATGCTGTACAATAGCATCAATAGCATTATTATTATGCTATTCATGGCATAGATATAAGGCAAAGAATAGTTTCATATTATACATAAACAGGGATGAAATAAAGAAAAACATTAGCTCCTTAAAATAAAATATAAACTGTTCTTTACAGGTGGTTCACGTATGAGGATCAGCCAGGAATTCCGAATTAAGCGCCACGGAGCATCAGTGCTCTTAAGTTTTTTTTTTTTTTTTTTTTTTTTTTTTTTTTTTTTTTTTTTTTTAAATTTGACCAAGCTTCCTTCTAATTTTAAAGTGACCGACAGTGATTTTAACAGTCTGATTTCTCTATAAAAAAAATTGCCTTAAAAAACTCGTTTTGTGTGCTGATATTTTGTTGTTCGCGCTTGACGAAAGATTGATTGTTTATGTTGGGAAAATTGACCAGCTCTAATTGGCCTTTTTTGGAATTTAAAAATAAATGTTTTGTAAATTTCACATCCTGAAATTTGTACACCGGTACATTTGCTAATCTCCCAAAAGTTATAAAGGATGTTAAATCAATAATGAATTGTTTGAAATAGCATTAATATTTCAATAAAACTAAAATTAAAATTATACCGTAAAGCAGAGTAGATATGACAGTAGTTGCACAAATAGTGGTCACCATAGAATAATTATTTTGCTACGATATTCCATAAAAGTTCCACTCCCATTTAAATAGTGTGACGATGGGACCCATTCCCTTCGTCTGCTGACCATTAAGCCAGTGGAGGGGGGCAGTTGCTGATGTTGCGAGACGCTTCAGCTAAAGGAGTGTCTGTGTGTGAACAGTGAGAAGAGGTGTGAGCGAGCTGAGAAGGTGACGGACGCGGAGGGTCCGAGAGAGGCGGTAGTAGGTGCTGGGAGGGTCCGCCAGCCAGGGTTTTACGTGGTTTTGTACATCTGTCCGGTTAGGGTTTTGTGGGTGGTTTGCCCGGTCTTGTGCTGTTGGTGGCTTGATTTTGCCAAATTAGGTCTGGTACATTTCTTTTTCTTAGCGAGCGTTGTGTACTTCCTACCCCCTCCCTCACACACAAACAGCCAAACAAGGCAGTTACCCTGGGAAAGGCGTAACAAATTTGGTGGAGGCGCCGGGTATCTCCAAGGCAGGTCGCTGATGACGTGGTAAGATCCTGAGTACCACTGCGTATCATTGTAATGGTAAATTATCTTTGAGAGATTAAATAAAGAATAACATAATTTCACGTGAGCACAGAGGGTAATTTTGATATTAACTGACTTATTGTTGTATTTGATTGAGTAATTAATACTAATTAAACGTAAATATATATAATTGTTTCTTTATTGTAGTATTAACAGAAGAAGAAAATATTAATTCGTAATAATTGTGAGATTTTGATTAGTGGATGTATATTATTTGAACTATGTCTTCTCAGGAGGGATAGCAAAATAAAGAAGTAATAAATCAGAATTAGAATTGCTGATCGGATATTTGACTGGTACCGGTAACGAAGGGTGTGTACGTCATCTTATTAGTGAGTTCGTTGAAAATGTAGGTTTGTACCTGTATTGAGAAAAATATTTATTTTTTTATTTTTGCGTTTTTGTTTGTGGCAAAAAATAGCCGATAAAAAATTCGGCTCTAGTCAAATTCGTGGTGTTGGGAAGATCAGCAAAGCGTATTAATAATTATTTAGATCTAGATTACTCTGTGTGGTTTAATACATCTCTTCTTTTCAGAAAAGGTAGTTAATTAATTGAGCTAACATTTATTGATTTACTGTTTTTGTTGAAATTATTTTATTAGGTGAAGCAAATAATTCTAGAGTTGTTTTTCAGTCATCGGGGAATTATTTAGTATTTTTGAATGGTTAATTTATAATGTGTTAGGTAGAGATTTGTTTATTTTGTTGTACTTTTTCATACACTTTAAGGTATAGACTGATATTGGAAGAGGAAGTTTATATGTATTATAACTTTTGAAAGATAAAGTAATCAATTTGCAGCTTAGTGTAATATTTTTGTTCCTTAAGGGTAAAGGGAAACTTATTACGTGTCTGAATATCGGTTGGTTATGAGTAAGAGACCGATTGAACCTACTATAACGACAAGAAGTAGGACACGCAATCAAGGAGGAAGACACTACGTGTAGGTCACAGAGAAGTGAGCGACCCACCACTGTCTCAAAGGAGGAAGACACTACGTGGAGGTCACAGAGAAGTGAGCGACCCACCACTGTCTCAAAGGAGGAAGACACTACGTGGAGGTCACAGAGAAGTGAGCGACCCACCACTGTCTCAAAGTTATAACAGTTATCATACTGATGAGTTTTTGTCTCTTATATCAGTTTTAAATGGTATTGTAATATTTTTATTATTGGTAATTATTGTTAAAAACCCTATCTCCTAGGACTGGCATGTGTTAGACCCGTACAAGCTTAGAGAGTAACAGTGAACCATATATATTCTATGTTTAACCTGGATTTTAACTCTGTGCATGTACGTTGGATGGAGTCCGGTCTGTTCGATTTGGCGAAAAAGACAATTGCGCTAGGTGAACTTGACATCAGTTGCTACACAAGAGACTGCACAAGACGAGAATCCGTGGGTGATTCCGGTGGCCTCATTGGAAGAAAAGGAGCTAAATATTGTGATTGGTAACAATAAATAATTAAGGAAGCGGGTAACAGGTATGTGTCCAGATTAAAGCCTATGTCATATTTTTTGTGTCATTTATTTAGAATAGATATAACATTGTTTAAATTTAACTATTCAAATATTCTTACGTATTTTGATACCCATAATGTCCTATATATCATATGTAAATTGTATGCAGTGGGTCATGTACAGCTGATGACTAGGTCAGCTCACAATATCAAGGTCGTGCAGCAGACACAGCTGAGCCAACAACCTCTCATTGACTGGGCTCAGAGCCATGTAAGTAGCCATGTTATCGGGCTGTGTTTTAAAAAAAGGGATGGCTGGTTTACTGAGGAACTCCCATACAAATACGGTGGTAATGTTTTACTGGGTATAATCTCTTGTTTGGGTTTGAATGGTTGTGTTAATGAGAGTGGCCACTCGAGAGTTAATGAATGTTATGTACTTTAAAATTTAGTATTGGATATACTTGTCAAAACAATGCGGATTAACATGTATCATATTTTGTATACTTTGTATTTTCAGGAAGAAAGGAGATAATCATAAAATGCAGATAAGTACTATGTGACAGTATTTTAATAACCATGACCGAGCTATCCATCTATGAGGGAATGTCGAACTCAGATATTGTCTATTGTTGACTTAGATATATGTTTAAATATGTTGTAAAATAACCAGGGTCTGAGAATGTTATTCAATAATGATAGTTGTTTATTGTCATGAACAGTACGGTGTAGTGGGAATAAGTTTAGTTACTTGTGTTTAAAAAGGGATATGTAATAAATTAAAAATGACAGACTATGAGTATATATTAGTATGTTTAGATGTTTATATTGCCAGATGAAATTTCTGTTGGAAGTCTTAACTGACAAAATATAGTCTCCTGCTCTTATGTTAAGTGTATTAATTCTAGTATGGTTTTAACGAAAGGAATACATCTTGTATTACATTGCATGAACTGTGTTATGTTCAGGTTTTGAGATAAATGTGGGAAGAAAATGAAGTATTGTGAAACTAATAATATTTGTAGCTGAAAGCAGTGTTGAAGTCCTAGCCACGAGCGGATGTTAGCTCGCTGGTTAGCCCTGTCAGTGTCAAATAACAGCTGACACACAGCGCTGGTCGCGCATTCCTGTATATATGTGTACTACTTGCATTAAAATTTTGAATTCGAAAGTGTGATAAACTGGAGAAAATATATGAATGATAGATACAGGGTTTATTTAGTTGAGTCATTTAAGTTGAACTATGTTGTATGAACTATAATAAACATGTATGTTTTGTGATACTACTCAATAGAAATCATTATATTGATCCAATCAAGCAATGCTTGACTTTGTTGGTAAAGTCAATAAAATTGTGGGTAATTACTGTAAAATATTATGTTAGTTTTGTTTTTATTACTTTATTTAATGGGATTGTCCATATGATAATAATTACGTATTTGGAGTGTATTAAGTAGTATACTATTGTCCGTAAATTGTGTGGCTGGAGCTACTATCCATGGTAACAAACACAGTTCTAAAGATAGTTTCAATACCTAGTGGAGTAACTGCGTGGTAGAGTTCCCCGAGGAACGATTGCCGTCGCGAGCTCGGTGCGGCGCGGCGTAGGATTTGGCTGAATTTGCTGACGCGAATCAGCGCTCGGTCTGCAGTGCACCGTTGCCACATCGTTTAGCTTTGGTCTTTTAACTCAGTACAAGACTATGTTTTACCTGAGATTTTCTTAGGAAAATATGCCTATGTAATGTTTTAGTATCCTTGTTAGTGTACCTATGCAATTATTTAAGGAATTTTCTGTATCTAGAGAGCTTGAATGTATGTTTAATCTAGAATGTCCAATTACATGTTATAGAGCCATGGAAGTAACAATCTTGTATTCATTTATGTATTTTTAGTATAAGATAGTTTGTACTTCGATCATGACTGATGGTAAAATTGTAATCATAAATTCTGTAATTATGTTCTGCTTGTAGTTTAATAAGTAAGTATGTCATTATGTCACTTGGCAATGTATTTATTTCATTAAATTGTTAAAATCCTTCTAGTGGCAACCACCCAGTACAGTCAGTAGCATAGGTAGCATAGGCTCTAATTAGCACTTGTAACTTCTAGACGTAACCCCTTGACATGTAACTAGCTAGGGCGTGCCACCTCAATACCGAAACCTCTCTCTCGACCTTCCCGTGTCGCAAGAACAGCCTACCGTTGAGGAAGTATCAGCGTGGCTACCTTGTTGGTGGAAGGCTTTCTACAACCCCTGAATCAGCTTCTAGGAGGGGGTGTATGACGATGAGGAGGTGTGAGTGAGCAGAGGAGGTGCGGAGTGGTGGAGGGTCCGAGAGAGGCGGTAGTAGGTGCCGGGAGGGTCCGCCAGCCAGGGTTTTACGTGGTTGTTAATATCCTTGTTTGTTAGTGTTCCCATGAAATCATTAGAGTATTTTTCTGTATCTAGAGAGCTTTAATGTATGTTTAATCTAGAATGTCCGTATTATAATTAATAATAACATGTTATAGAGCCATCGAAGTAACAATCTTGTATTCATTTATGTATTTTTAGTATAAGATAGTTTGTACTTCGATCATGACTGATGGTAAAATTGTAATCATAAATTCTGTAATTATGTTCTGCTTGTAGTTTAATAAGTAAGTATGTCATTATGTCACTTGGCGATGTATTTATTTCATTAAATTGTTAAAATCCTTCTAGTGGCAACCACCCAGTACAGTCAGTAGCATAGGTAGCATAGGCTCTAATTAGCACTTGTAACTTCTAGACGTAACCCCTTGACATGTAACTAGCTAGGGCGTGCCACCTCAATACCGAAACCTCTCTCTCGACCTTCCCGTGTCGCAAGAACAGCCTACCGTTGAGGAAGTATCAGCGTGGCTACCTTGTTGGTGGAAGGCTTTCTACAACCCCTGGATCAGCTTCTAGGAGGGGGTGTATGACGTTGAGGAGGTGTGAGTGAGCAGAGGAGGTGCGGGTCGGGGAGGGTCTGAGAGAGGCGGTAGTAGGTGCCGGGAGGGTCCGCCAGTCAGGGTTTTAAGTGGTTTTGTACATCTTTGTCCGGTTACGGTTTTGTGGGTGGTTTGTCGTTTTGTATTGTTAGTGGGTTGATTTTTCTAAATAAAGTGTAGTACATACATTTCTTTTACTTGTTGAGTACAATTCTTTTATCTTTCTACTCCCCTCCCTCGCAAAGCCCAGCGAAGCAGTTACCCTGGGAAAGCCGTAAAAATAGTAAATAAACCATTGTTTTCAGATATTTTTGCTTAACTATCTGAGCTATATTTTATTCTCTTCCTACAAAAACTCAGGTTCAAAATTTGTTACATAAATGTGTTTCATAAATCATAGCATAATTAGTTTTAAAGATTATATTTTCTTTTTATTTATCATGATTATTAATTACGAACACAAAACTAAAGATTTTCTAATCAACTATGGATGGTATATCCATTAATGTTATTGAAATGGCACATACATTTTTTTAAGGATTAAAAATTTTAATTTAAGTATATTTTTAGTATTAAATTTATTTAATAAAATATATACATATATATATATATATATATATATATATATATATATATATATATATTGAGACAGCTAACACTGTTGCGTCATTTTACGCCAATAACACTGTGACGTCGATGTTAATTTGAAGAGTATATTAATATTTTATTGATGAATATAGGTCTTTTAGTTTATTATAAATTGGTTAGTGTCACCAGATTGTAAACATTCTGATTAATAACGAAGTTAAAGTAAACTTAATTTTTCGAACTATAGTACTATCACTGTGAACCCATTTCGTACTACTGACACTGTGGCGTCACGAGTATACTCATAGAGATGATTATATCATTATGACGTCGTCAACGTATATGTTTTTCTTACGGTACATACACTATGGCGTCGTACAGTGTTGCCAGATTAAATCACAGATGTTTGGAAGCACGTGTGTCCGGTCCGCTGAGTAAACACTCCTTGGTGGAAATATTCCTTAGGTCTCTTCACTTAGACCTACTAGAGTACATTATTTCTTTTACGTAACCAACAAGGTGACTTCTGTAAATCACCGATTCTCATTTACTTGCTCAATAACTACTGACACTCTATGATTGGGCATTCATATACTAATTCTTTAAATTTAACTTAATTAACTTTTACATGAGGTGTCCCTAGTATATTTAAATTTAAATGCCATCCACATTTTAGTTTTCACAGCCTTTTTTCTACAAGTAGAGTTTCCGCACAGTTATCGTCTTACTACGATTAAGAGACGACGTTCCACTTATCTATAAAATACAATTTGTGTCGGCACTGGTGGCGCAGTGATGTAACCCAGCTACTTGGGGCAAAGTGTTTGGGAGATTGTAGGCGATAGGTTCCATGCTCGGTCCACTTAATACCGACGCGGCGTCCACTCAATGGTTGCCATCGACGAAGACACTACTAGAGAAGTCTTGGGTGCCATGTTGGATGGTAGTCAAGGTTCAAATGTTGTGTAGGGAAAAGAACTGAGTGTCAGACTTGTCAGTTAATTGAAAATCAGACCAACACTACGTGGTTCGGATTCCACGTAAAGCTGTAGGTCCCATAGTTGCCCTGGCCATTGGGATATTAATAAATAATCCTTTCTGAACTAAGTCGAACTCTGATAGTAACAATGACTACACACGTTCATCTACACTTATTACTCTCATTCACTCCTCATAGTCTCCCATATCTTGATGATCGGCGTCTTAGAAATGAATAATGACAACTAAAATAAATAAACTGTTTCAATATCATAATGTGGCGATATTTCTGATTGTTACTTTCCAGATTACATTCCTGTATTTTGTAAAATAATTTAATATATTAGCCATAGGACACAATTAGATATTACATTATGAGAGAATGCCGTCATAGTTCCACAGTGTAAAACAAACTCCAATAACACAATAATAAAGAAAAAATTGGTCAGGTAAATTAAAACTAAAAATATAAACTTACTGTTAACTATAATTTAATATAATATGCGCGTAGTATTACAATAAAATACACACCCACCACACTAGCCTATTCCGCTGATACACGAGACATAGCAACCACACTAACCCATCCTATAGGCACACGACACTTGACGAGTCAGTGGCCTATCATATAGATACAATACACTTGACGAGGTGACCAAACCCATCCATTTTACCCATGACATATGGCGAGCGGACTATTCCTTTCCATGTTTGCACGAAATTTAACAAACCCTCTGCCCAGTGCCCAGCCTATAGACATAACATTTGATATATCCACTAATTCATCCCATACTCATAATATCTGACAATCTTACTTACTCATGTCATAGACACTCGATATTCAACGAGCCCACTAACCCACCCCATATATAAGATACTTGAATACTGTTCTAACCCACCTTATGGACAATATGGACTTTACAACCCAACTAATCAACCCTGAATCTTGGTGAGCCGGCTAATCTATGTTATTTATAGACGAAGCTTAACGGACCTACGAACCCAGCATATAGACACCCAACATTTGACGAGTTCGAATCCATTTAAAACAAATGACAATCGATTACTCTACTGATCAATATTATAATAGACACATGACAATTGAAGAGCCTACAAACCATACCAAAGACACACGAAGCTTGACGAGCTTACCAAGCCAAACATGTACGGTTACTATCTAAACATTTTCTTCATTAATACCTGCAATTATGAAGTACAGTACGGTCGCAGTAATCCTAATATTTGTTACCAAGCACTGTTCGGATTATCAAATTGTTCGGATTATCAAGGGTTGATTAAAAATGCTAATTATTGCATAAAATCGCCGAGTTAACGTTGTGTGTTTACGTTTAGTTGAAATTTTTATAAGTGATGTAAAGCCACGAACAGTACAGTCTTAGAACAACAGTAATGACACTAGCCGTTTCCAAAACTTACTAGACTCGACATGTAACGAAAACAGCTGTTGCGAATGACCGGGAGGGGGAAATCCTCGCCTAACGGCTGTTCGGACTACCGCGTGATTCGGACTGCGTGGATTCGGATTACTGTACCACGATAAAATGATTTCCAAGGTAGATGGGAGTACTTACCAATGCTTGAGTAGACGCGCTTCTAAAATAGTGTTATAGCTTGTCAAGTTAACAACGGGTTGTCTACCTAATATTATCAGTGGCCACCCAAATTGATCTCGGGTGGCTACACAATTGGTATCGTAGTTGGTTCAATCCCAGCTTCATGTGCTAAAGGTTGTCAGTTCGATCCCAATTAGAGTCAATACATTTTGAGAAGGATCAGCTGATAACCACCGGCTGTTCATTTGTCATTGGGCTATTAATTAATGACACTTTCTAAGGAATAGTCGGCCTTAGTTTGTAACAATGACTACATTCGCTCATCTACACTCATCACACTCAATCGAAATCCATATTCGCCCATATCTTGACGATTGGCGTCTTATGAATAAATAAATAAATAAAAATAAATAAATAAAAACACAAGTTGATCAAAGAGTATAATTTGACCAGTGGGTATACTGGTAATGATCCCAAATGGGCTACTAAAGTTGTTCACGGTTGGTTACGCAACTTCATCCCCCAAAGCGTATTAATGAGAAATAAAAATTGTTCACATATCTTAACCAAGTGTATCAGTAGTGGTAAACAGCCCAGGTAGAGCAGTTGAGTGGCTTCAGAAATTTAACATGAGTGGCTACTAAAATTAAACATGGGTGGCTACTCAAATTAAATATGAGTGGCTACTCAAATTGATCACGATTAGCCACCAGATAATGGGTATCTATTAAATTTTGTAATCCACCATAAAAGAATATATAGATTTTGAAAAATGCTTACTATTTATATCATTTGAAACAACATGACTACCAAACAAACATTTTAATTTATCTTAATTAAGAGTACATATATAGTTTTTTTAGAAAAAGAGTAGGGACATGACGTCGGTGCCAAATAATGCTGAAAATAGAACCAAATTCAATATTAACTACTGTATAAAATTATACATCAAAGTATGAAGTGTACTGTTTAAAAATGCACATTACTACAACAGTATAATGAAGTACATTACCCTGCGGACAATTAAAAGAATTATTGTTTGCTATTTTGTTGTATGAACTGGGTTTGAAAAAAATCTACTTTTAGTAATATCTTGTTCATGTGTTAGTATGAGCCACGTATACCAAATTTAAAGTTTATATCTCACTTAAGTATTACTTTCATATTCGACATGATCTAAAAATATTAAGTGCCATATTGAACAAACATTTAATTTCAGACATTTTTACATAAACAGAAATATATATGACAATAATGCTTGTGAGAGAATTTATATATGCAGTGATAAATTGTTAATATTATATTTATTTAAAGATTGCCTATTTTATATAGATACACACAAATTCGAAACTTGTAGCAATTATAGAATAATTGCTTCATACAACAGCAAATATGGGATTAACATAAATTTTTGGTTAATTCAATTCAGAAGCAATGTAAAGTCTGTACGGTGGTGCTTTGTTTTCTGACTTCTGCCTTTTATTATCAGGGCCAGCTTGCGTACCAATGTACACGTTCTGAAAACACATGACTTGTACCTGGTCTAATACTGGACTAAGTCTTGCGAAGCAGCTGAGTATTGTGCTTCACAATGCAATCAGTGTACATAACAAATTTAAGGTAATTATATAGAACAGAGGTTTTGTCGAATTTTTTGCTGACAAGTTTTTTTCGAAGTAACTAAGAAATAAGAATATGCTCTTATTTTAGTGAAAAACCGAAAAAAATACGAGACTGAAGAACAATGGAAAATATATATTTCTCTAAGTATAGTCAGCGATATGGGTACTGAAATTGTGCGGAAGTTTTCCTTGATTACGAATATGACAAGGTCTATGCAATCGAACCATTACTAAGCACCGGAATTTGCCGATTTTATTAATGTTACATTCTGTTAAGATAGAACCAGGTTAGGTTATGTCAGGTTTGTTTGGTTGTGTTATATTTGGCTAGTTTATGTTAGGTTTTTTTAAAGCTGGTTAGGGTTTTAAAGTTATGTTGGTTAAATTAGTTTTAACGTAACATAACCTAAACAAACGTAATATAACCTAACCAGTGACGGATTTCCCACTAGGCACACTGGGCCAGTGCCTAGAGGCAGCCGATATGTCCTGACAGGTGTCACCTCCTCCGCGCCGGCTAGTCCGACTGTCGCGTTTCTGTCGGCGCAGAAATTATGTGAACCTGAGTTTGAAGGTTCTTTTATAAGAAACTAAGAAGCCTATGAAAACTCCTATAAAATAACTTTAAATTGATACATTTAAATTGATTTAAATCAGAATAAAATCACTGCGGTTACTTACACGTATGAAAACGATGCATCGTAACTATACATGTAATAAAGATTACAACAAGGCCAAATAATTAATTTTACAACCTCTAGAAGCCAAGAAAACAGAGTTCAATGTAGTTGATAAGAACTTTTTTTCTTGAAAACATAACATTTAAAATTAATAAAACTTATAGGAAACATTCCTATCAACCACGTATTAAAATATAAATGCACTACATGATCGGTTTTTTAAGTAATAACGGGGTAAATTTGATGTAGACTGAAAAATAGTTAGATTCTGGTACTTTTTTGTTCCAACTAAGAATAGTCATTATAGATAAAATTTTGAAATTTGCATGTCATTACGCACAATTAAACAAGGAAAACAATGGTATATTGGAGTTTTCATAGGCCTCTTAGTTTCTTAGAAAACAACCTTCAAACTCAAACTTCAAACTCGGGTGCACATAGTTTCTGCGCCGATAGTAGCCAAATCGGAGGGCTGTGTGATTATCCAATCTTGAGATTGCAAGGGTTTACAATAATTACAAGAACGTCTTTTTAGTAACAACTATAGGAATTAAGCATTCTCAAGGGGAATTAAGCATTCTATTAAGAACTAACTTCTTAAAACTCAATTAAAATTTCAATATTCTAACCTTAATAGTTTTTTTTTATTTACAAAATGTGAATGTAAGACTTTGTTCCAAAAGTACTAAACATCAGTGTTTTTTCCTCTTCGAACCGCAATGAAAAATATTTAAACTTAAAATAAAAATGTGTAATTGATATGGCGGGAATTAAATAATGTAAAGATTTGTGTATTTTTTTAAAAAAAACTGAATAAATATTGAATTTATAGCAGAAGTTCAATCTTGAGTAGGCCTACATTGCATTTTGAAACCGACAGTAGAAAAAGTAGACGGATTGTATTACTCTTTAGTAATTTTCATGTCCTCTCTTGGAGGTGTTTTTCATATGTATGAAGAAAGGGCTAAGTAACGATGTAGAGTAAGAGACGTGTTACTAACGTCAGACAAAACCAATGGAACAAAGTCATCCTTATAGGCCGTGATAAATTTAGAATAGAACGAGGAAAAAAAGCTTGAGTTGTTTATGACGAACTCAAGTCAGCTTTATTAAAGAGTTAAATCTCCAATTGACATTTCCCAACCAACATAGACATAGTTCTTCATAAGTGTGCACAGCTGTTCCAAACTGCTAAGCAGAACGTTCATTTTCTGTCTTAGAAAGAAAGAAATCTTGCTTTAGATCTATAATGAGTGAAGAAAAACTAAACTCAGCTCCTCTACATATCGACGCTGAACTTTTGAACGGTGATAAAATAAAAGTTAGCTTTAATAGAGGAGTTAGCAATGGTTAAAAGTAAGATGAAACCAATGTAAGGAAACATAATAAAGACTTACCAAAGATATATTAGTTTATATTTGTTAATTTTTGTTTTTATCTTCAAATATTTAAATGATAATTTTTTAGTTTGTAAGAGTTATAAATAAACTTTATCACAGATGTGGCCCGTGAATATACATCTATATCCATGTCATACACATGTGTATTCATTAATGTGGCATGTTTCAAGGGGTCGGCATATGTATAAATATAAAGTATATAAATATAAAGTGCGTAGGAGCGAAATATGTAAAATCCGTCCCTGAACCAACACATCCTAAACAAATCTAACATAATGTAACGTAACCTAACACACTTACAAAAACTAATATTATTTAATCTATCAATACTTAACGTAGCCTACCAATACCAATCATGACCCCTATCCTATCAGAACGTAAACTTACTGAAACCACACATTTCTTGCGCCAATGTACTTGATAATGGTTCGATTTAAAAAACCTTGCCACATTCGTTAACAGGACACAATTCTACACAATTTGAGTACGCACATTAATATTTTTATGAAAACAAATATTTTTCCGTTTTTACTCATTTTCTTAATTTTCCCGACTTTCCGCTGAAAAAAAAGATCATAATATTCTTGTTTCTTCTTTATGTATCTACTATGAAAAAGAATGTTAGCTAAAAAATTTACATGTCCCTGTTCTATATAATTGATTTTAGCCTTAATCAAGTCATCAAAGGTATATAGGTCTTATAATAGAAACTGCTCTTTCCTGGCTCCAAAAACTGTGAAGTAAAGATCCTATATTTGAAATTACAGTGACAGGTGTCTTTGCTTAAAAAGCTGAGAAATATCTAAAACGCTCCGAACATATCCATTAAATATGATATTCCACGCCAGTAAGATAAAGTAGCCTCTGGTCAGTGATAAAGTAGTCAGTAAAAGCAACGTTATAGGTTATTCGAAAATAAAGTCCAGTAATGTAAGCAGATAGTTAGACTACGTGAAAGTAACGTTGCACATTCCAAATTATAAATAAAATCTAGTAGTATAATCAATAACGATAACATCAATTAGAGAATATTAAAATTAGCAATGCGCTTGGTAACAACTCAACCGGTAACAGCACCGGACAATCTTTTGTTTATATCATGTTCAACGAGCAGGCAGAGAACTTGCTTAATGAACCGTGCCTAAAACTACGACAATTGATAATGTTGTAACGTATACTATTCGTCCGTTGAAGGAAATTAGGACATTATAAATAATAAAGGATTATGTTTTCTTCTGAAAAAATCTGAAATAGCATTTTACTATATGAATTAACGTTGCCAACTCAGAGCAGTTAACTATATATGGTAGTTCAATGAAAGCAGTTAAACTGTAGAAAACTTGGAAACAATGTTAAAATATCTAAATGTGTTGATATTTGACTTTGCGACTTGTTAGACATAGTAACTAATGCAATAAGACGAAATAAAACAAAAGACATCTATACAATAAGAAAACCTATAGAAAAACAACAAGATGAAACAAACATGGATTAGACAAGAGGATGCAAAGGTGAATGAGGAATACATATGTAAACGTTTTGGCAGAAAACTTGCCAATGGAAATGTCCTGCAATGGGTAAAAACTGTACCAAATGTGGTAAGCCAAATCATTTATTTATAGTATGCTGAATAAAAGATTTTCTCAAACGATCCTTATCTCTAAGGAGGTTAATGAGGTTAACCTTAGAGAATCGTATGAATAAAAGTAATAAGATAGGCTAATACTTGAATATTTTGGAGGTTTCAAAGTTAAAACAATAGAATTTATAGAAACCGTGATTGAATCTAACTTGAAAATGGCGTTAATTAGATGTTTAGTTGTAAAATATTTCTGTAACCCTATAATAGGATCGAGGACAGCTTTGATCTTAATTTTATTAAAAGGATTGACAACATTGAACTTAGGTTAGAAAATACATTGTTAAGAAACAGAAAATCATAACAAATCAGAATTTGAGGATTAGGCTGTTTTCCAGACATTTGTAAGATAAAAATAGACAGCAAAGCTGTCCCACAGAAAAGCGCAATAAGAAGAATAACATCTAAAGTCAGGAATAGATTTGAACAAACATTAAGTCTTTGGAATCAAGAGATATTATAGAACCAGTTAATGAACCTGGTAATTTTTTTTCTCCTTCTTAACCTTACTCTGTCCATTCCTTATAGACTATTGATCAGTGCGAGGAACTTATTCAGACAGAGTAATCTTGTAATTGTAGAGAAACCCAATCGTTCTCTGCGTCTTTGTATTGACACAACTCACTTAAATAAATATATTATTAGAGAAAGATATACAATTCCAACTATTAAAAATCTGTCACAAAACCTAGCTTATAAAAGTTTTTTTTTTTTTTTATATTAATGATGGATTTTATCACATTGGTTTGGAAGAAGAAGCAAATAAATTATGTTCGTTTAACTATAATTGGAACATATTGATTTTTCAGAGCACTATTTGGCCTTTCATGCCTACCAGCACTTTTAAAAAGCTAATGATTAAGTATTTTGGTAATATCAAAGGTGTATCTGTGCTTTGATGATTTTTACATTGCATAGGAGAATCTGTTGTAGATTTGAGCCAAGAAAGATTTGATTAATTAAAAACTGAAACCAAAAATTACTTAAACCTGGATAAATTAATATCATGTAACTATAAATGGCCTTCAAAAGTTGAAGATTGAGAGATTAAACACTTTTACAAATACAGAGGTGACATATCATTTGAAAATTATTTACTGTATTATGAAGATGGATTGATCATTCCTAAATCATTAAGAAAGTTCATTCTAAGTCACATTAAACATATTTAAGTATCAGCAAAACACTCTTATATGATACCAAGTTTTTCTATTGGCCAGCTATGACATCTGGTATATATAAAAAAATATTAAGTTGTAATATCTGTCAACCATAAAAAACAGCAAAAGTTAAAGAATCCCTAAAGTCACACGAAATTCCTGACCTTCCTTTCTTAAATATTACATCTGACCATTTGATTTGGATCATTTGAATCATTACAGTGGATACTGCTGAGCACCAAGGAAACAACTACTTGGCTGTTATGGATTACTATTCAAGATGGCTGGAGTTTTTCAAACTGAATAACAAAACAAGTTGTGCAATTATTGGCAAACTGAAGGTGTTGTTTAGTCGGTTCGGTATACCAAAGTTAGTAATAGCTGACAATGTTCCTTTTAGCAGTCATGAATTAAAACAATTTGCTAAATTTTGGAACTTTGAAATAGAGAATACTAGTCCTTACCATTCTAAGAGTAACAGATTAACAGAAAAGGCAGTTTTCTCACACACTGCGTTAGTTCAGTCCGCTCAGGTCTGTCGTTTATTTCATGCGCCAACCGGTCAGTAGACGACAGACAATGTTATTATGTTATTATTGTTCGCGTGCAAATTCTTTGTGTCGGCTTCCTTTTGTGTGATTTGAACGAGTTCAAGCAGTAGTGACGAAGAAACTGCTGTAATAGCTTTGACACTAGCTGCGGAAGAGTGTAACAGAAAAAATAGAATTTGGGTGCATAGTATTAATTCCACTCGGGATATTGAGGGAGAGTATATTATGCTTTTTCCAAGACTGAAAAATGGCAATCAAAGAATTGTTCAATAATTTCGTATGAGTTACGACATGTTTGTGGAGCTATTTGACAACAATGGCTGAACTGTTGAAATAAGTCATCAATCAAATCAAATCAAGTTTATTTTGCCAAGACATTATAAAATGTATAGCAATCGTCAAAATGAAATTAAATATTCAAATTAATACATTCATACCACATCGAAACCTCATTCAAACATACATCATTTTCAGTCACACATTCATTCATGCCTAATTCCCACTTCCGGCGCCGGTTGTCAGTCATCTGATTATGTGGTCTCCCAGTTACATGCCATATACTCGTCAGCACTATAAAATGCATGAGACGCTAAAAAGCGTTTAAGACGAGTTTTTAACGCCTTGGGCGTTGGTGCATTTTTAATTGAGTCCGGTAATTTGTTGACAAAACGAACGCCCGTGTGTGAGGGCAAGCGTTCGTAGACTACCGTCCTGTGGCTTCCAGTTCGGTAGTCATCTCTGTGTCTGGTTTCGTGCGCGTGTATATCCCGCCCACTTACCATGGCACTTTTACTTATGCAAAACATTGTTGTTTCCAATATGTAAAGGCATGGCAGTGTCAACAGTTTCAGGTTTTTGAACGCTTCTCTACAAGATTCTCTGAACTTTAACTGTGCAATTATACGAATCGCTTGTTTTTGCAATCTAAACGCTCTGCTGAACTGATTATTTGTTGAAGCTCCCCACAGCACCACACCGTAGGTGAGATGAGGGTAGATCAAGCCGTAATACGCCGTCATCAGAACCTGAGTTGGGCAGAATTTGGCTAAAGTTCTCAAGACATAAATGCCTGAGGACAATTTTGAGCAAACATGGTCGATGTGATAATTCCAGGTCAACCCTCGATCCAGGTGTATTCCCAGGAATTTTGAACTAGCAGCCTCATATAGTAGGGTATCCCCCAACCAAACGGTTGGCCTTTCAGTGATATTTTGTGGTCGCAACGAAAAAGTTAATACATTACATTTGGAGGGGTTTACTTCGAGATTGAGACTATTGAAATGCTGAACGCAATTGTTTAAATCAACAAAGGATTGTTGTTCTAGGAGCGGTTTTACTTTGTTGTTGAACAAGAGGGTCGTGTCATCCGCATACTGTATGAGTCCCCCATGCAGTAGTGCTGACCCTATGTCGTTGACATAGATAAGAAAGAGAATTGGGCTGAGTATTGAACCCTGAGGGACTCCATATCTCAGCTCAATTGGTTCAGAGAATTTATCTGAAATTTGGACGACTTGGGATTGGCTGTACATAAAAGAGTGAAGCCACTTGAGCGGCATGCCTCTGATGCCGTAAAATTCAAGTTTGTCAAGCAGCGTAGCGTGGTCAACACAGTCGAATGCTTTGGACAAGTCGAGAAATACACTTTGTGTGTACCTTCGACCTTCCAATCCCTCGACAAACTTTTCAATCAAAATCGCATATATGTATAGTCACAGCACTACGCACATATGTCAGATCACTCAAAACACTTCTGTTTAGACCTAGACCATCTGTAATACGCGCATGCGTGGCACCTCCGTCCTTCCGTCGTTTCCGTCAAAAATCGCTCGCGAAGCGAAAAGTGGCTGAGGCGGACGGAGCAGACTGAACTGAACGGACGAAACGGATCATGTGTGCAGCTCTACATTTGATACATTGTTTTAGATTTTTTGCAGAGTGACTGACCTGAGTGGATCCAGTGTGCCACGTGCCCAAACGTTCTACTTGGTTTTCTTTTGGCGCGTCGCACACTGAATCCGCTCAATTCAGTCCGCCCAGCTCTGCTCAGGTCAGTCAGCTCAGTTCCGGCAGTTTTCCCACACACTGCGTCAGTTCAGTCCACTCAGGTCAGTCGTTTATTTCATGCGCCAACCGGTCAGTAGACGACAGACAATGTTATTATGTTATTATTGTTCACGTGTAAATTCTTTGTGTCGGCTTCCATTTGTGTGATTTGCTATGAGTTCCAGCAGTAGTGATGAAAAAACTGCTGTTATAGCTTTGGCACTAGATGCGGAAGAGGATGATCAAGTATCAAAGAAATAAAATTAAGAATTTGGGTGCATAGTTTGCCACACGGGATTGTGAGGAAGAGTATAATATGCATTTTCCAAGTCTGAAAATGGCAATGAAAGATTTTTTTCGTATGAGTTACGAAAAGTTTATGGAACTATTACATAACAATGGATCATAGATAATTAAAACTCATCTTTAATCACAGCACAATATATGTCGGACCTACCAGTTTCACTCAAAATACTTCTGTCTACGCCTAGACCATCTGTACTCCATCCTTCCGTCAAAAATCGCTCGCGAAGCGATAAGTGGCTGGTACGGACGAAACGGACTGAACTGAACGGACAGAACAGATCATGTGTGCAAGTCTACATTTTAATAAATGGTTTTAGATTTTTGGCGGAAGTGACTGAACTGGACAAACTGAACTGAGTGGATCCAATGTGCGACGTGACTTATTGTTCACTAATCGTACCTTCATGACTTTTACGTCGTTCATACTATAAACTTATGTATTGTATTTTATCTATATATTTAATATTGATTTTGTTGATAGGGCTCGTTATAGAATTATTTATAAGATTTATATATAATTTATACCATAGTCGTATTATAAATGAAGAAGGAACGTGACCTTGTTATATAAAGTAATTATAAACAATTGGCATTACTTTTGAAGAAGACATATTAACTACTTGTTCATAGTGTTATCTGACCAGTTAGTTATATATCTTATATCAGTTGGAAAACAGCGTCCACCCCAATCATATTGGGGTGAAAGTTATATTAACGTTCCCTTATTCCGTTAATATTCTACTCAGTTTTACTTGCCTTTTATTATTGTTCTTTAAACTTGTAAAATTATAATTTGACGTAAAAAAATAATAATGTTTTTACACATTACGATTGATGGATAACGTACTATGTTTATAAGGTAGAATCATCAAAAGTTTTAGTTGTTTTGTCTTATAGTTGCCGGTT
The DNA here is from genome assembly GCA_035578905.1 of Stictocephala bisonia. NCBI lineage: Eukaryota > Metazoa > Arthropoda > Insecta > Hemiptera > Membracidae > Stictocephala > Stictocephala bisonia. The sequence goes on from JAQJVL010006143.1 coordinate 23,112, forward strand.
AGGAGGGTAGTCAGTGAAAGAGGAAATTGCGTATTACTTGCTAAATTGTTCTAAAATGTTCTTTATAAACTTGTTGTAACAGATTATTTTATTATTTGGATAGGAACGAAGATAATGCTGTTATATACGGGTATTTTTAATTATAGATGCTTAAAATTATATTTTATTCTATTTGGTATTGATCTTAATACATTTATACATTTTATGTTTATAACGATTTTTAGGTATATGAATATGGCCTGTGTTGGTTTGTAATTCTTGCAATTAAAAAGAATCCCCAAATGTTTTGTATTACGATATTAAGAACAGTTTTATTTATGCAATGTAACCTAACATAAACAAATTTTGCGTGATTAGCTTTTATGTACGCTAATAGTTGAATAATTGTCGAATACTTTTCCGTAGATATGGTTTCATTTATTGTTCACTAATAGTTCCTTTATGACTTTTACGTCGTTAATACTCAATAGTACTTAAGTATTAACGACCTCTGTTTCTTTATGGGCGAGTGACAGTGGAGCGCCTGGCAAAAACTAATAAAACTATCAGCCAAGAAATAGCACAACTGCGACAGTGGAGCGTCTGACCTTGAGGCGCTCCACTGCCGTACCCTCGCGGGTCCAGTGTGACAAGGGTTTGACAAGGATTCAAAAACTAAAGGGTCTTGAAATCTACGGTGAGATTGTGTTTAACTTGAGAGCAATCTAACTGCAAGCGATACATATGTTTATTAAAATACGTGTTACAGTATTTACACATGATCCGGGGTTCGATTTCCGGGTATGTTAGCAAATGTTACACTTCAAATTACTTTAGAAATAAAAAAGCCTTCAGTTATTGAAATTTTAAATATAATCTATATTAAAATAAGCTGTTATGGTCCGATTCATTGACACGCTTCTAAGTCATAGAAAAGGTGCATTGTAGAAGATGTAAAATCGTGGATTGGATGGCGTTTGACCTATTCCTAAGTAACTATTTTTCACAGTTCTTTCTATTAAATCTACGCTTAGCAGGTTGAACCGTCAAAAATGTAGTCATTTGAACAATAGCTATTAAATAATTGAAATTGGTTAAACAAAGTAATAAGTTGTGTGTGTGTGTGTGTGGTCTGTAACATATGTATTACTCATAATCATATACGAGACAGAGGTTTTAGGATCCAGGACTGTATAATAATAATATTTATTGTCTTCACTTAATAAAACAGTATTAAACATACAATATATAAAATAGTAAATTAATATAAATTAAAAAAATTTAATAAAGAAGAAAAAATAGTTCATATTATTCTTATAGTTCTTGAAATTTAAAATATTCAATTCGATATAAACAATTTATGGTCGTGTAATTTTTAAATGTTTTCTTGAAAGCATCTTCTTTCAGAATTCTTATATGTATTGGTAATTTATTAAATATTTTGATTGAATTGTTTTCAAAAATATGTATGAATTTATAATTTGTAAAATAATTTCTTCTTATATTGTCTTTGTTTTTTATAGAGTAGTTATGCATAATGTTTTAAATTATAAAAATTTTAAATATTTTATTTGAAATATATAAAATAAGTAATGACGTAATATAAGGTACTCTAAATAATGGTTTGCAGCTTGCCTTTTGGGGAATGTTTTTTTTATTATTCTTAAGGTATTTCTTTGTAATTTACAGATTTTAAAAGTACCAGGACTATTACCCCAAAGTAGAGTGCAGTAAGATAAGTGGCTATGGAAGAATGAATGGTATAATAATAATGAAATATCTGTTTTTACGTTATTTTAAATTCTACATTGAGCAAGAATTCCTATTGAATATTGTTTATACATAATCATTATGGGCGTTCCAGGTAATATATAACTCAATTTTTACTCCTAAGAACTTCAGTTCTTTATTTTTATTTATTTACTTTTTTATTCAACGAAAATACTATAGCTTATGTTTTATTGTTAATTTATTTTCTGAACACCATTTGATAACAATATGGGAATTTTCTTCACATAAATGATTGTTATTTAAGCCTTGCACAATAAGTGAGATATCTCTTCGTTTGAATTTCCATATTTTTTATGTTTTAGAATATTGTAGCCTACAGACTGAGTGTAAATAGTATTGTTTGTTTGAGTTTAAGTATTTCTTTTTTGTATATCTAAGTTTTAAATATTATTAAGTGTAACCCAAATTATTTAGTTTACATTTAAATGTATATTTATTATTTTAGAATGTTATACAAATTATTAAGTGTTAAAATTTAGAAATCATATTTGTTATTTACAGGCCTATTTGTAGTTAATGGCCTTATTTGTAACTCTTTAATTTCATTGAAACAACTTGCCGAGTAATTAAATTAATATAATTTAAAAAACTACTGTTTGGCTTTTACGAATTTGTATAAACTATGGTTAATATTTCATAATGAATACTCATGGGTTAAATGGGTTAAAGGGGCAAGTCATGAGCAAAGGAAAAGTGTCTACGTGTTCCTTTTACATAAAACTAAATCGTATCAAGTTTATAATTAAAAAAAAAAATGACTATGTATACATAATTATATTAGTCTTCGGGAATTGATGTGGTACAAGCTTGGATGTATTTTTTCTGTACGGTTACACACTTGTTTTAAAACAAGTCCGCAATAGTTTAACCAATTATTAATTTAAATAAAATGAAACATTATTAAGAATACTTATCACAGTACATTAATAATTTTGATTGGTCTTTTAATATAACCCCTTACAGAATCAATGTTACACTTACTCCTACAAAATATGCAGTGCACTTAACAAAGTCACTATGCTAGTAGCCGTTGTGATATTAGACTGGTAGGTATTTAGGAGGTCCCGCGAGCTGAGCTCGATAGCAGGTAGAGTGCCCAGGACAGGTAGTTTTAGGTGCGACACAGGAGCGCCTCTCCACCCCTTTTCGGAGGCACTCCTGAGTCGCACCCCTAGCGAAAATTATTTATGACATCCTCTCAGCCATGTAAGAGGCGCTCCTGTGTCAGGGATTCTTTCTTTATACTGGTCAATTTCTTTTATATTTTTGTAGACCGGAAAATCAAATTCTTATCTTTGGTCTACTATAGGGTTGTGTATACAGTAGCGTTTGCTTGGCAATTTCAGATACATAAAGTACATATTCAAATCTATATTTTCCCGCGTAATTAAAATGTGATTTTAATAATACAGAACAATTACCACTCGTTTATAATTTTGCTTCTAAGCCAATATATAAATAACAACATTACATTTATAAAGCTAGTACTGTGAGCTTTAAATTATTACGTTAATTTTACAAAAAAATCTATGCCAGCCGGCTCTTTAGATCTCACAAGACTATTGTTAATACACAGAACTCGTATAGTTATTGATAAAGAGCTAAGTTTAATTTTTTATATATTTATTTTCATTTTACTGAAACCTTCTTAAGATATCGATTTATTTATAAATAAATTTATGGCTTGGTAGTAATAATATATATGTATGCTTCCATTAGTTCTATTCCACAATTGTAATCCCAACCCGTTATTTATATAACTATAGGCATTGACATTTAAATAACATACAACTTTATAATATTTGACTTTATTAGCTAATTATCATTAAAAAGACCTTGGCAACGTTGGTCAGTCAAACTGTACAAGAAGTCATGCTAAATCTAATAATCACTAAAGCAGACTAGGTGGTGATGATTTAAGATAGTCTGAACTGCTGGTGATGTTGACAGTAGGCAGGAGACATGTGTTGATAAGATTGGACGTGCTGTTGATAAGACCAGCGGAAGCAAGCGTCTGACGCCGTGGATTCATGATATTTAGCCACAAGATTGATAATACATGCACACCTGACTTCCCCATAACATGCCAAAAAATACTAAAGGAATTAACGCACTCTACAATAAAAAGTTTTGTATAGTGTGAAAAACTGATGGGTTCACATGAATGAATATTCTTTAAAGCTCGTTTATACCATTAATTTCATTACAACAAATGGGTTCCTAATGTATGGCAATGTGCCTCCCAACGTGTGTGTGTGTTATTGGCCATCTTAGACTACCAAGATGTGATATGTGCCCGTCACGATCAGTATGATTTTTTTCTATGACAAGATTCTGTCATCAATTGGAGAAAATTCATAGGACATATAATGTAAAATATAGTATACAATTCAGTATTTAAGAAGCATAATTGATAAAATACACCAAACCCAGTTAGTTTAATATGCTATAAAACCTCAAACTGATTAAATAACTACGGTCAATAATAAAAACTAAACATTAATGACGTATAGTGGTTAAGAGAGGACTATTAGTCTTAAATTCATCCCAAAATATAGGAATTTTTCACTTCACTTCATTTTACTTCACTTCACTTCATTTTATTTCATTTCATTTCAGGAATGTCAAAGGCTAAGAGTGTAACTTAAATTAACGACCAATGAACCTTATAATACAGTATATGAGCTGTGGATAAGAGTCAGTAACAAGAGAGAACTATACTAAATGTAACAAACATGTAAGCAGTATTCAATAAACAAATGAAGTGCAGACCAAGACATAAAGTCAATAAGAAAGAAAAAGGACAGGGATTGATAACTCAACATGATAGTTATACTCCGTAATCCTTTTATACAGTATGTGTTGGTGGGTGGAAGGTTCATCACCTCTGTTCGTGTATGGATGAATGGGTAATTTAGTGGCACATCCAAGTAGTAAGTCCAAGTAACGTACAGTGACATCTCAGTGACAGACCTATCCGCCCACCTAAACAAATACAGTAGTAATGATCCACCTACCCTCCCTTATACGTAGAGATGTACTGACCCACCCACTCTTCCACACACGTAGAGTACTTGTGGGTGGGACAGTAGCACTGTACGTGTTAGTGTGGGTGGGTGAGTACAACAGAACGAGTATGGGAGGGTTAATAGTACTGTATGGGTTAGTGGTTCAATACCGCTGTACGTGCATGGTATGCTGGGTGGGGCAATACCACTAGGCTTGTATCGGTGGGTGGATGGTTCAGTATCACTATAGTATATGTGTGGGTGGTTGGTTCAATACCACTATACTTGTATGGCTAGATGGGTTGGTCATATCCACTGTACTTGTATTTGAGGATTGGAAGGTTAATATCACTGTACGTATATGTGTTGGTGGATGATTCAATACTACTATACATGCATGGGACTGTGGGTAGGTCAATACTGTATGAGAGGGCGTGTGGGTCAATACCACCGTACGAGTATGGGATAGCAGAAGGGTAAAAACCATACGTGTATTTACGTGAAGGGGTAGGAGGGATGGCCATTATCACTAAGTGTATATGGGTGTAGGAGCGAAACCCACTATTAAGGTACGCATACGGGTGTACGGAAGGCTTATTTTTACTGCACGTGTGTCCAGACGGGAGAGCTACATTACTAATGTACAGTATTGGAATGCAAAGTCGAAAGGTGTGTCCATAATTAAAAATCAAAGTGTAATAATAAATATGGATGGTTAGTCCAAATTTAAACAGAGATGTATGCCCATAAACCTAAATCGAATTCAAATAAGTCTAGCTTATAGTAAGTCAATATGACAGTAAAGAAACAATACACCCGTAATCTGAATCATATATCGAAGAACACATGAAAATTATTTTACTTTTTCAGTACATGTATTTATCTGTAGAACTTTTTTTTTAATTTGTAAGTTTGGGTAAGAATGTAAAATTTGGCCCTAATTTAACCTAAATAATAGCTTTTTAAAACTAAATTGTAATTGGAGTATACATCAATAAGAACTGAAGTAATATAATCCATTTGCCAGTAGCTAAGTAATTATCTACGGCCTGGTTCACAACACACGCCCACCTACCGACCGACCTGCTGTACAAGGTTCTGATTCACTCATGCCGTATTGTAGTATACACGATTACCCGCCAAGTGCGACGTTGTCAAACTTGGTGACGCTAGAATGATAGCAGAGAACAGTGACGCCATAGTGGTAAATACGCGTATATTAATATACACCGGTTGACACCAACGCTCCCCGCGGCAGCTGCTTGAACTTCAAATTGTATACGACTTTTTAATCGACCCACATTGCGACGTCACACGGCAAAATTTAATTTTTAAATTAAATAATATTGCGTTGACTAAGTACAATTAAACTCATACTACTTTAATCAACATTTTTAACTCTACAAAATGACTATTTTTGAGTATTTTTAATTTCACGTACTTCCAAACTATAATGGGATTACATTATGGCGTCGTATACTTGACGCCACAATGTAAACTGACGCCACAGTGTTAGGACATTTCTTTAACACTGACGCAACAGTGTTAGGGGGCTATATATATATATATTTATATATATATATATATATATATATAATAGTAACTTCCTTATAGCATGAAATCGTCTATGGGATGACGATTATCAAAAATGTAATTCCTAATTTGTTTGAAAATCAATTACACCTTCAAGAAACGCCCAAATCCAATAATGTATAATAAATTCAATCGTATTATTAAAATGTATAATAATCGACAAAGTAGCAGGCTACAAAATATTTTAATAAATGATTGCGTTTTTAATGGTACAAACTAATAATAAAATTCGTTATTAGTTTTATTTTTTAGTATTAAAAAGAATTGTGATTCCTGTTCATCATTTTATGAATAACTGGTCTTATTCTTTCTTTTATACTTTCATTATACTTTGCAATCGAAAGGCCTTACGAATAAACTTTTTAAGGCCTCATTTGTATCGATTTTAAATCATAATTACAATAAGAAACTCCTCAAGAAACATGGATAAAATTTCAAACTTATTTCAATTTTGGTTCAACTGTGGCTAGACTTGTTACGGATATCAGCGTATTTAGAAAACCTCAATACATTCAAGATGTGGTTTTACATTTTAATAATAGAGTAAATAATGACATAGAATTTTTTTAATACGTGCAAAAAAATCAAACCTATGTAATTATTAGAACGCCTTAAACATTTTAATTAAAATCAAAATTTCTTTATTAACACTCAATATTCAAAACAAACTAAAAAGGCATATTATTTGATCGACTTTACACTCTGCAGATTTGTTGCAAATATAAATGTTAATATTTAAATACATCTTATTTACATATTATTTGGAAAATAATAAATACGTACCCATTTACTATCAATTTCAGATCTTTATTGTGAAACGTATAAGTAAATTGATGAAGATTCCTTTTTACTGATACATATAAAGATTTTGTTTAATTGCAGTAATCAAACTCTCGTATTACTGCAAATACTGTCTTTTATGATACTGGTGTAGTATCGTAAAAAAAACTAACAGAATAAAAAAACTACAGAATATTACTTCATAAATGTGAGTTTTCTTATGTCTCTTCTTCATCATGTATTTCACACAAAAAAGTCTAAGTACAATTTGTTCATATCATATCATTGATAAAGTAATTTTAATGCCAAAAGCTAATGTGTATACTAATACCACGAATACAAAGAAGAGGCTGCTTTAAATTTAAAGTTCAAAGAGTTATGGATATTTCACAATGCAAATACATAAATGTGAAACACTAGGCCCGATTAAAAAGAGTATCAGCTGGTATTTCCAACTCCTCTATAATACATGAATAATTC
>JAQJVL010006144.1:0-30766 GCA_035578905.1 Stictocephala bisonia
CGTACCTACCCTTTCGAGAACTCTTAGGCAAGGTGAAAGGTTAAGCAAAGGTGAAAGGTGAAAATTAATAACAACTGATCTGTCAACACGCATTTATTGGCGCTGAACTCGGGGATTTCTTGTAAACTAAGAATTTAGTGATTGTTAAATCACATCAACATACAACTGATTAATTTATTTTAGCTGTCCAGTCATCCACATGACCCTAGAATACTAAGCCGTCGTCATTTTGACGAACAGGAATACAAAAACTCTTCCCACCCCGCATCTGCCCCTCCCCTAGCACCGAAATTCCGTGGCAACCACACCCTGGCGTTCTAGTGGAGCAGCTAGTTTTTTGTGTATGTGAGTCATCTTCGTCAATTTTACGCTTAGTATGTATAGTTAATTTTCACTCGTATCAGTTACAAATAGTTAGTGTTTGTGTTATTTTTTTTGTTGGAAATATATGTTGTGAGTTTTAATTTAAATAGCTATCTAGTGCATGGATAATAGGCCTATAAGTGTATATAGACATATAATCTTCAACTTACTATTCATAAAACACTTTATTTTTAAATGGCTGAAAAAATTATTTACAAAACAGTGATAAAATAAGAAGATATTTAGCCGATGATGACAATAATGTTAAATGTATCAGATGAACTCACTACTCTCCATCTGGGCTTTAGTTGGCAGTACAGGAAAGGCTATACTAATGTATTTTAAATGGAGTTTCCGTACTACTAGCCACACTGCTGACATCGGTCGCTCTACGGGTTCACTGTAATAGAGCGGTGTCAGCGACGAGGAAATCGGGCCAGTAAAACCATTGATTTTTTTTTTGTTTTCTCTTGCGATTTTAATGTGTAGATGATAACATAGAATTTTGAAAATGGTACCAAATTAAAGATTATAAAACTGCCTTTCCTAATGTGACACCAAGAAGTGTATATACATTTGTTATATATATTTTGTTCTAGGCTTTCATAATTGAAACACAATTGAGAAGAACATAAAAAAATAGTAAGCGAGGTTTTTTTTATTTTTCGGTAGAGAAATGTTATCCAGCGAGAAAGTTGTACAAAAATAGATAACATTAATTTTTATAATTTTAAGTTTTCACTTGGGAATATTAGTTTAGGCGGTAGGAGTCACAGAAGTCATGATCCATAATTTTATTTGTAAGTGATGCAGTGCCACCACAGTGTTTCTGCTTTTCTTTAGGTACGGTACTAAATAAATTAAAACGTAATATGTTCTTTTTTATTTATAACTGTATGCAATAAAGTGCATTAGAATGATGCGAAATTAAATTGTGTCGTTAAAATCGATAAAATCACTAAGGCTAAAATGGTATTAACAACTGAGATAAGCGCAATAATTCCATTGAATGAACAGTTCTATATTATTTATACTACAATATCAAACATAAATACACAATGAAAAAAGAGAAAATCATTTTGCTATTGTCGTTAGGTGAATGATAACATCCACTTATTTTTCCAATTGTTTTATTACACCGTGTATGTAAGTAAAGCCGAAGTTCTTTTATTTGTTCATTTATACAATTTGTATTAAATTAAATAAGCCTACAGAATTATTAACCCTTTAAGTGACAAAAAGGCGGCACATTAAAAATTAAGGTTTTAACAGTTGGTTACTGTTCAATTGGGCCGTAGAATCACTAAAAACAAATTATTTTGATAAATTTCCAATTATTTTATATAGTTTTTGGGTGGGAAACTATTATCCCAGTGTCACTTGATGGATATTAGATTTTTTCCAAGACGTGCTGTTTCACTGGGATAATATTTTCCCACATAGGGTATTTTTTAATAAATAACACATAATAAGTAATTTTAAACACTTTATTGAAAACCCATGTTATGAAAACCTTTTATTATGAAAAATTGAGTGACAAAAACCTTGATGGTTGAAAAAAGCTCTGAAATTATAACTTCTTCTTCAGAACTGTCCTTAGACTATTTTCAGAGCTTTTGATGAAAAACGAAAAAACATAATTTACAAAGAGCAACGTTACAGCCTGTACAAATCATGTTGCTTCGTTTTTCTTTAGCTTTAGTGGAGCAGTGTGCACATCTCCTGTACTTTTCTATTTTTTTCGGAAGATGATCTCCAACATTAGTCAGTCGTAGACTGTTTTCCACTGTTGGTTTTCCGTTTGGACTGTTGCGCTTCCTGGCTTTAGACTTCCCGGGAGTGTAGCCACCTTTTTTCTCGATGTAAAAGTGCCTATCAACTGGTTGACCAACTTTGACCTAAAAGTCAAATGTGACATTGGCTTTGATGCAGCGTCCTTACGATTTTTACTGTACATTATGTAACTGTTGAAAATTGCTGACTCATAAAAGAAATAAAAAAGCTTCATCCACCAGCGTCTAGACTTTTGCGAAACATTGTAACAAGACATGTGTTGATCAAAGCGGTCTACTCCGCCCATGTACTTGTTGTACTCTGCTACTGCTTCTGGACAGGTGACTTCTTCTCGACCTCCTTTTCCATTCGAACGCATGACTTTGACGGTTTTTGACGGATTGGACATTGTCGATATTACTGACACACACCTTTCCCCCCTATCCACCCATTTCACAACACTTATATCACCACTCTGGGCAAAATGTTCATGCAAATATATCTCCTTATCTGCTTTTATTACATCAACAGGATATTCTACTCTGTATGGTAGAATAGTTGAACAGGAAAAAGTAACTTCGTCCAAAAGTTTCTTGGCAAGAATTACTGAGCTGAAAAAATTATCAAAATATATAATGTGGCCAATTCCAAGAAAAGGTCTTGTCAGATCTCACACAACTCGTTCACCGAGACCTGTTTCTGGAGACCCATCATTTCTTTTTCCCGTATATACATCAAAGGAAAGAACGAACCCTGTTTCTGAACAGGCACAAACCCATATTTTTAAATCCTCTCTTTATCGGTTTTTTTGGCATATATTGTTTTAAAGTGGTTCTTCCTTTGAACGCTACCATACTTTCATCAACTGCTAAGTTTCGTGAAGGAGAATAAAGAACTAGATACTTTGTTTTCAATGTGTCCATGAGAGGCGTAACCTTATAAAGCTTGTCGAAGTTAGGGTCGTCTCTTGCTGGCATTTTTGAGTTATCATTCAAATGGAGGTACCTCAGGATTTTTAAGAATCTTTTTAGTGTCATCACCTTGGCAATCCGCTCAACGTGGTAATTCTCGTCATCACTCCAGTACATTTTCATAGAAGGAAGCTCATGAAACCCCACGAAAATCAGTATTCCTAGGAAAGCCTCAAGTTCTGGCAAAGCCAAATCTAAGGTGGTTTTTTGTTGCAGTGCAAACAAATTAGACTGCTCCACAATATGTTTACGCAAATCTTCGTCAAATATTAACTTAAATGCTTCCGCTGGTTCTTGGGAATTTAGAGCTACATTGAAACCAAACTTTTGATCATATTTATATGAGGAAAATGTTGTAGGATTAGCAGCATTTTTTCCCCATTTGAAAATTTTTCTCTAGGTATTTTAGAGTTTTTAGTAAGCTTTTTAGAGGGCTTCGCTTTAGAGATTTTTCGCTGTTCCGAGGGTTTTCTAATGGAAGCATTTGGTATGATATCGATATTAGGGGTAGAATTTTGCTGCAAACCAACATCAATGAGTTGGAAATTTGTTGGATTGTCATCTGAATCTGCCTCATCATTTTCAGAATCGGAGCCATAAATAAGAGGAAATCTTTTTCGTCTTTTATTTCTTAGACTCTGATTTGGGTTTGGAATAAACTCTGGATCATCATCTGAATCGTATACAAGATCTGAATTAGAACTTTCCTGAGGTGCTATTATAGGCCTAACATGCCCCCTTTTTCTAGAAGTAATTCCCTTATGAGAGGCTCACAACACAACAAAGCTCACTCAGACTTTACACTAAAACAACCTAAACTATGCACAATTGTATCGAGAAACACCCTAATCCAGCCGAGAACCGACAGTCACTGAACTGTATTATCAAGTGGGACAGAAGAGGAATATAATCATTTTCCGTTTCCATGAAAAGCCACAGCATTGGGTTATTTCTGTCGCCGTGAGAATTGCAGGACTTTCAAAAGCTTCAAGGGAAAAGGGCATTAACAATTACGTACACTTATAGTAGTTTTTCCCCATATGAGGACCCCATCTTCCCGTATGCTAGCATTAATTACTAATACGAAGGTTTTGTAATAATTATACTATTCAAAAATACCATTTTAATATAGACTATAATGATGTTACAACTTATTGCATTGTTTTCATTCTTTTTTTAAACTAAACTCCTACCTTCAAAAATGTAAATGTTAGTTTTTCTTCAAAATCCCCCAAAATTACGGCGAAGTAGGAAAACATTAAATAAAACTAAAAGTAATACAATGTAGGACATTTATTAGAAAGGTGGAACGAGAATAGCCTAAGCTCTGCAAAGTAGTCCTACAGAGCCTGACATGCAGTCGCGTCGCGGCGACAGCTACAGTCCGAATCACCGAATGTCGTCAGGACGGTTAGTAGCCCCACGGCCGCTCATATGGCTCGTACTGCCAACTAAAGCCCGGATCGAGAGTAGTGACGAAGACGATTTCTTGGAAGAGGACCGTGTTGCTAACACAAACAGTCCAGCTGAAGATACGGACGATACGGATGCAGATCCAGATTGGATTATTGACCATTGTGATACGAATGATCTAGAACGCTACATTAGAAGGAGTAAGAAAAGGCGTGTACTAAGTGAACCATATGAAGAATACAACAGTGGCGACACATCAAGAAGTGCCTTCTACTGCCACTCAAACAGACACAGATTACCAAACTGTAGGAAACCTTCCTTGAACATCTGCTGGAAATTCCATTCAGCCGCAAGCTTCTCAAGAGCAACCACCTACACGAGAGGAAGACATTCTCGACGCAGACTGCGTACTGAAACTCAGGACAATACAAGTCGTGTAGGAAGCCCCAGCAACGGTGATGGTACATGTCAGTTATCCTTACGAGTACGTGAGTTTTGTTCAGAATTTGTTCCATATAACAGCAATAAGAACATTTTAGTGCCTAATAAATCTATAATTAGAGGTCGAACCCCATGCAATACAAAACCTCCACAACAAAGCAATAGAACTCCTGCACGCAATATTGTAGAACTCATGCACGCACCAGGGCAGAAAAATAATGAAAACCTTGTCCAACATAGGAATAAAGTAAGCATCCAAGGAAACTATAAAGAAAGGACTAGTACCAATGCACGAGGTAACAAAGACGAAATGTATGCTTTCATGTGTCTTTTATTATTAACAGTAGTAATGAAAGATAATCACCTATAAACTCGTGATAAGGTCGAGGCTAAACTATGTGGAAGTCTCTATCGACCTGTAATGAGCAGGGGAGATTTGAATTTTTGCAGCTTACTTTGCGGTTTGATGATAAGCAAAGTCGAGCCCAGAGAAAAGAAATGGACCCTTTAGCTCCTACTAGGGAGTTGTGGAAGAGCTTTATCGAAAACTGCCGGGACAACTTTAAACCTGGTAGACATGTGACAATAGATGAGCAATTGTTGACCTTTTGGGGGGAAGTGTAGCTTTTGCATGTACATCACCAACAAGCCCTCGAAGTATGGGTTGAAACTTGTAATGTAGGTAGGCCTACCAATTATTTGTTTAATGCAATTCCCTATGTTGGTAAGAAAACTGTAACAGAAAACGTGCCAGTAACTGAGTATTTTGTAAAAGAGTTAACAAAGCCCATTCACAGAAGTAACAGAAATGTCACTTGTGATAATTGGTTCACAAGTGGCAAATTAGTGGATTAACTTTTGAATCCATCATACAATCTCACGTATGTTGGTACAGTGAGGTCAAATAAAACTTTCAAATGAAATAAAGAATATTTGGCTCTCAATATTTGGTTTTTCATGAGCTAAAACACTTATTTCCTTTAAACCTAAATCAAACAAAATTGTTATTTTACTTTCTACGATACACTCAACTCCAGAACTCAGTCCAGAAACACATAAACCATCTATCATTCACATATACAGTAAAACTAAAGGAGCAGTCGACACATTAGAACAGATGTGCAAGAATGTCAGCTGCAGCAGAAAAACTAGGGGGTGGCCGTTATGCCTCTTTTTTGGCATGCAGAACATAACGTACATCAACTCTTATGTTGTTTATTGTTCAAACGTGCTGTGAAAAAATGAACGACCAATGAGTAGAAGAAATTTTAATCTCCAACTTTGTGATCAACTGGTTTTTTTCTCACGTGCAGAACTGATTGGCTAATCATTCTTTACAACGGAATCTTCGCATTCTTATTTCTGACTTTATTTGAATTCCTGTCAATATAGAGAGCACAATCACCCTTGGCAAGAAAGAGCTGCTTTTACTGCCCCTCATCAAAGAGAAGGATGACGACCACATATTGCAACCAGTGCCGTAATCCCAAATGTGGAGAACATAAGCCTACATGCTGCGTACGGTGTATCACTGACAGAAACCAATGATTTGTTTATCTCTGAGATATTGTAGAATGTTTATTTGCTTATTTGAATAACTAAACTGTTAATATGCAATAATTAGTTCTACAAATAATTTAGTTTTATTTTATATTATACTTAGTTTTAGTTCTTGTTTTCACTTATATTATAGGAGCCATTTTGTGATGTTCAAAAACTATAATAATACTTTGCTTTTAAAACTAAAACTTTTTTAATAACTGAAGATTTATAAATGCCTTATGTATAACATTAATCCGTCTACACTAACGTTCACTACCTTTATTTGCAGTTTTATATGCAAGACTAAGGATTTTTTGTAAATTTCAAATGTTATTGATTTAAGTTAACATCTAAATATGTTATGGAAACATTTTAACGTTAGAAAATATTATTTCAAAACCTTCTTCGTTCGTAAAAAAAGTTGATATAAAAATAAATTTATATCTTTTATCATTTTTATCATTTTTCTTTTAACCTTGCAACATTTTTAGGCTATTTTTAAAACAGCCCTGATAAATAGGGAAATAATAAAATCCAAATATTTTTGTCATAAACACTTCAATTTAATTCTACTATAAGAATATATTATGGAATAATATTTTTTGTAATTGTTTTCCTCAGCAATATAGTTACAAACTAAGTTCGTAAAATATACGCACGCTTAGTACTGTATCTAAATATTTTTAAAAATCAAGTTGAAACACTAACAAAATATGCAATTTTTAAGTTTTCACAATTAATATGTATAACATTTTAAAATAATAAAATAAATTTTAATTTAAATTCAAATCCAAATTAAATAATTTTTTTAACACTTACTAATATTTTAACAATCTAAAATATAAAAAAACATTATTTACACAAAACAAATTAAGTAATAACAAATTCAAACAAAAATACTACTCACACTCAAAGTGTTGGCTATAATAGTCTAAAACAAACAAAATATTGAAATTCAAACGAAATTTTCCTGACTTAATATTTGCAACATTCTTAAATATAAAATCATTGTAAACCTAAACAAAATATGCTATTCAAAATTACATAATGTACAACATTCTAAAATATGAAATTATTATAAATTTAAAAATCTTCTTTTAACTACCTACTTAAATGTAATCGTTGCTTCTACTTTACTTAGAATGTCATTCATACTAATTTCCCTAGATCACAATCGTTCACACAACTGTTTTAGTCGACCCTGTAACTGTTCAGTGTTTTTGTTTGGTGTCTTGGGTTGAGTTTTTTCCGAGTAACTGTTGCATTAGCTAACTAGACCACCAAGCTAGATATTTTCAAACAAAATCAAATACTATACCAAATGTCCTTTATAGCTTATATTTACAGTTTCAATGCCAGAAGGCTTTTTAATTCTAATGAAATTTGAAGTGTACAATTTGCGAACTAAACCGAGAATCGGACCCGGATCTTATATAAATAACATGTATGCTTATTTTAATAAACATATGTATGTACATTTAGATTACTCTCAAGTTAAACACAATATTTTCATAGATATCAAGAAACCTTAGTTTTTGAACCCTTGTAAAATCCTTGTCACACTGGAGCCGCGAGAGTACGACAGTGAAGCGCCTCACAATCAGGCGCTCCACTGTCACAGTTGGGCGATTTCCTGCCTGACAGATTGATATGTTTTTGACAAGCGCTCCACTGTCGGTCGCCTGGTTTCCTGGTAAAGATAAAAGAAAGTTGACAACAAAATGTGGAAGATTTGTTACTGCGCGCTTTGTGCACTTGTAGGAAACTAGTGAAAAACTGTTCCCCCTCCTCGCGTCTCGAACGTAACACACTTTAATTGCAAACAGTAAAATGGTTGATTTTGGGATTTAAAACAGGTAACCGAGACTAGCGTACGAATATCCACTAGCAAAGTAACGTAATGTAAATGCTAGCTAGTAATGTAATAGGTACTGCTTTCCTGTAGTTTGTGTCACTTTTCTTGATGGTCCGATCATTGAAATCAACTACTCTCAGAAAGCATTTGAAACTCCCGTCACACCTCAGCTCACCACTCAACGGATCGACGTCATCTTCTCGAAGATAGCTATCGCTATCATGTCACTGCCACTGTACCTATCCCTAGCCTTCCACGAAGGTCTCACCCAATATTTTCGAGTATAAACGAAATCAAAACACTGAAAAAGGAATGACAAAACTGATTACTGTTTTGTAGTATGCCTCCAGAGATTTACTTCAAAATAAATGTTTTAAACATTGGATACTGGTACATTTTTCGTAATTCCTCCTAATATTGGAGACTCGGTTTACAAATTCCATTTGCTTTTGATTTCTGACAGTTCATTAGTACTGCTCCGGCAATGCAGTCAGGTATTGACTAATAGACTAATAGGCTATTATTTGTTCTGTTGAGACTAAAATGAAGATATTCATATTCAATCTATGGTAAGATATAAAATAATAGTATGAAAACTATGTAATATTGTTTCTAGTATTTTAAAATGTAACAATAGAAAATAATTCAGTTCTATGCTAACTTTAGTGTTAGGTCAGTTAAAATGTGATTTCCGGTTCTGTTCGTTTTTAAAATTTTCCCCCGAACAACCCTGGAGGGAGATCCTCCCAAGCTCCCCTCGCTTTAGTCCCGATCGACCCCCCTGCTCAAAATTCCTTCCACCGCTACTGGTTGAGTTCACCCAGTTGTTGTCAAAATAACCAAGAGTTCTATTTTACGAACCTTACTTACCAAAGCATAACAGAAAAACAATGATAGCTAAGCGTGTACTATTATGACCGATTGGATCCAGTCCTGAACTTTGATTATGAAGTAAATATTCTGTACGTTTATTTGGCTTAACCTTGACATTGCATATAGCCATTTCGTATTTATTTATATGTATGAATGTATATGAAATCTGTAAATGTTGTAAATGTAACTTTTGTTTGAATCGCATATTACTAGTGATTGGAGCGATCCTTACATAATCCTTCAGGAGTTTATGTCAACCTGATGTTTATGAACGAATGATGAAAAATTGCAGAGCAAATAAAAACAAACTTATTGTTTGCGTAGGTACATAGCGTTGTGATATACATAGTTAGTACAAATGGATATATTTAAAATCCTTGTTTTTATTTCGATTTGCCTAGTATTTACTTTAAAACTTTTTAATATCTCTTAGAATCTAACTGTATTTTTTCATATCCCAATTCTGATTTAGATGAAACTTGTTGTTAAAACTATTTGATTAAGGTATGTTGCTCAGTCAAATACCTGAGCCTTAGTTTTCTTTAACCCTTTCAATGGCAACGTCCTGTTAAGCCGGACGTTTAAAAATTTCCTAGAAGTGTAAACGTCCGGCTTAACATTAAATAAACGTGTAATTAATTTGTAAATGCATATTTTTGCATTTATTTTATATGAATCTGCTCGTGACAAACTGTTCTTTCATAAATATTTTAGTTTACATCGTAAAGACATAAATATACCATTATTATTTGTGTGTACTTTTGCGTATATTAATGCGCCTGCGCGTAAAGAGCTCGCGCCATCAGCTCACTTCGTTTATTTATATACAGAGTGAGTTTTATGTCCTGGCACACCTGGATATAATTTAAACGGCCCGAGATATCTATGTGAAATCTTGACCCTACCTATTATAAAATATTTTATTAATTTTTCAAGTTGTTGAAAATTTTGCCCCCCTTTTCTAAAGGGGGGTAAAGGGGGGCAACTAAACATTTTGAAATACAAACCCCTATCATGTGACCCCTCATTTCAAAGGGAATAAAAAATGAAATCCAATAATGCAAACTAGAGGTCTGTAAGTTTATTTTAACAGATTTTATGACAAATTTATAATAATTAAATCAGTAACTGTCTTGTCCTGTTTATCGTAACATGAGTCAACATGCTTTGGAATTTCCCTTGTTCTTATCTTACCGGTTGCAACAATCTACTGTTGACTTTCTCTTTACTACTCACTTGCATTTCATCATAGATATCTCGGGCCGTTTAAATTATATCCAGGTGTGCCAGGACATAAAACTCACTCTGTATATATTGTCAATGAAGTAGTCACCTTGACTTTCTACATACAAATAGACAATTAAATTGTGCATTGAACAGTATACAAAGAAAGACTACCTATTTTTAATATGGGAAAAAAGACCAGTGAAAACAACTCAAAAATATTTTTTAAATAGTTTTATTTTTTATTTATTTATTTATTTTTTATTATTATTATTTTTTTTATGCAGTATTATTTATATATCTATGTTGTGTGTTGTTTTCTGGTTATTAGACTTTAAATTGGTATATAAATGTTTATGCTATCTCAATAACAAAAAAAGTTAAACCGTTTTCCACAAACATCTGCAAATTGAGTAAAAATGCTTTGGCACTTTTGGATACACCTTATGTAAAAATCCGTCCAAAAAATTGAAGGCACTGAAAGGGTTAAATAATACTTCTTGAGTGTATGGTAGTGGGCTCTACTGAGTACACTGCACGGCAGGACACTGATCCTTGTTGGAGACCTGCAAGTACTACACCCTGTCAACTAGGTGGCGCTCTATTGAGTATACTGCAGGGCAGGACACTGATCCTTGTTGGAGACCTGCAAGTACTACACCCTGTCAACTAGGTGGCGCTCTATTGAGTATACTGCAGGGCAGGACACTGATCCTTGAAGGAGACCTGCAAGTACTACATCCTGTCAACAAGGTGGCGCTCTATTGAGTATACTGCAGAGTAGGACACTGATCCTTGAAGGAGACCTGCAAGTACTACATCCTGTCAACAAGGTGGCGCTCTATTGAGTATACTGCAGAGTAGGACACTGATCCTTGAAGGAGACCTGCAAGTACTACATCCTGTCAACAAGGTGGCGCTCTATTGAGTATACTGCAGGGCAGGACACTGATCGTTGTTGGAGACCTGCAAGTACTACACCCTGTCAACAAGGTGGCGCTCTCATTTCCTAGCAAAACCACAACCATCTAAGTAACCATTCAAAATTAGCCTATTATTACTTCTCAAGAATTTGGCCTGTTTGCACGCCTGACCACTACTCACACCCTTCTCAACTGAGCCAGGCCAACAATATTGCTAGTCGTGGTGGCATAAGACACAAAATGGAGAGTTTAAAAAAAGGGTACCATTCTTTTTTTCAGCTTACACACCGTCTCACATTTATTTATTTAATTAAAAGCAACCTAAATTTACAGAGAAAATACATGCCAAATTTATAGAATTCAATTAACGATTCAATATATCCTGTGAATATAAACCACAATATCAACTCACAACAGACTCTATAAAAAAGAGTACGAAGGCAAATGTTTGTAAAATGAGATTACATGAACGATGGGATATTTGTACAGGAAAGCATTCTTCTACAATCCTAATGAAAAATACTGACGAGCTTGCTCCTCAAACGTTTTAAAAGGAACCATTGTCGCGAGAAAATAAAAGTGCGAAAATGTCTGCTTGGAGGAATTTCAAGTTGTTTCACACAATGTAAGTTACAACTAAAAGATTAACTGAAGTCACCGAGCTCCGTCAACTCTGCTACGTGAAAACGTTTTACAATTCTTACTCTAGGTGAAACTACCTTGTTGTTAATTCCCTGACAAAATGAGCAAACGTTGTCGCCTCTTACGTCTTCACCTTTTTCACAACCATAACAGCATATTTAATAGTAAACTTAATATTAACTAAGGAAAATTAGTACAACTCCATTGTACATTGCTAATAATTGTAAATTCTACCAATAACCAAAATTTAATACGGCATCCAGACGACAGACAAAGGCTTCCTGAGGTTAACTAAACAATACGTTTGTAATTCTGCTTTAAAGTATTCTCAATCTATAAACTGTTTAATTATTACCAGTATTTTCAATTGAAGTTAATCTACCAAAACAGTTTTGTTAGTTTCATATAAATAGCAGAATTCGCGTTTTTTATCAATATTTCTATTGACGCGAACAGAAGTATTGTAATTATATCGATTGCAATTATCGCGAGGTTAATGTGCATATTTGTGGAAAACGAAACATTCGAGTAACCATTGATTGTCAAATATTAATGGTTTAAAATAGTATAGATTTACTGAAATATAGAATCATAATTTGAAAATAAAACCAGTTTCAATGTTATTTTAAAATAAACAATTTTAGGGGATACAATGCATTTTTTAGATATTTCAGCCACTTATAAATATAGTATAGTAGGCTAAACCATACAGAAAACCAAACCAACACAGCAATTTTTTTTTTTTATTCAATATCCTAGTTACGAGACTTTGTTAATGGGCTCTTTAAGATTACTTTGGCCATTTGAGTAGCCGTCATCTCTATATACTTTGCCATTCCAAACTAATTATTATCTCTCATGCCAATAATAATAAAACAATTGGAGTATCACATTGGTCACTCCTAGGTCCATTATTTTTTTATTATATTAATAAAAATAATATTTTTGATCATATATATCTGGTACCACAGCTTATGCTGATGGCACTCTTATAGTAAGTATATAATGATCCAGGTGAAGAAAGTATAAATAGCAAATTTGAAAGGCTAAAAATTAAATATATATGTACTGGCTATAAGTTTGATAAGACTGTTTATATGGCAATAGGAGGCTATGTTAATAGTTATTAGAAGACGGGGCCTAAATTGATTGAATTAAAGAAATAAAAAGTGAAATACAGTACTATAATATCTGGGAGTCATCTTCAATTAGAATTTTAAGTGAAGCATACATATTGAAACAATATTAAAAAAAAAAAACTCGGAGCTTATCGTTACATTATTTTACAAAATAAAATGTCTAAAACTTCATATACTAAATTCTATAGTTTATTTTACGACTTCGTTCACAGTATAGCAACTTACAGTATATAACAATAAGTTGGGGCGGAGCATGCAGCACAATTAATCCAGTAACTAAACCAATAAATATTTTTCACGAAAAACTTCAAAGTGAGAACTTTAACCCAATTGGAATGTAACACTCATTCAAAATAGAAGCACAAAACACTATTATGCATTTCAAAAGCCAAAATGTAGCCTCCACCTTCAAAACAGTAAACAAATCACTTCGATTTCCTTATGTAAGAAAACTCTATATCAAAGAGGCAGCCGCTACATTGTTTATAAAGTTTTAAAGTATCTACCGTCCAAATTAAAAACATTATCGGGAAGTAATATTATATTCAGGGTGATCAACTCAAGGTAGCCACAATTAGTATCTCAAAAAGTATTGATTTTACAGCAAATTTTAAATCGGAACTTACCCTACTTTTTTATGTTCATTAAAATTACGTAGGTAAAATTTTAAAAATTCGGTCGCCATTTTCCAATATGGTGGTCTACTTGTAAATCTCTTGTGAAATCCTCTATTTTATGATAGTTTTAGGTTTTAATAGCAATTTTAAGAATTGTTTACACTTGGTATTTTTTTGTATCCTTAACAGTTTCGCCCCTAGGAGCGCTGACAGTTTAAAAAATCCTTATTTCAACACTTAATTAATAAGTCGTGTTCTGCCATTTACGAAAGCTTAACTTATAATGCAATATTTTTATTCAATTGAACGTTGAAAAGCTCTTCATACATATTTTATAAAAAATACTACTTGAAAAAATCTTGTAGTTTAAATTTTAAAATTTGGTCGTCATTTTCCAATTAGCGAGCAATTTGAAATGACTTATAGTAATCCCTATTTTTATGATGGATTTAGATTTAACTAGTGATTCTAAGACTTTTTTAGTTTTGGTATTATGTTAACATACTTAACCGTTTTGCCGCTAGGAGCGCTGAAGGTTTTAGGATGCCTAGTTTAACAGCGCTTCTAGCGGAGAAACAGTTAAGTATATTAAAATAATACCAAGAATAAAAAGTCTTATAATCACTAGTTAAAACTAAATCCACAATAAAAAATGGGTATTACTATGAATCATTTCAAAGTTGCCCGCTAATTGGAAAATGGCGACTTTGAACTACGTGATTGTAATATTTTTGTATTAAAAATGTTTTTGTGAAACTGCAAGAGCTTTTCAACATTCAATTGAATAAAATTAATACATTATAAGTTATGCTTTATTTTTGTAAATGGCAGAACATGTCTCTTTAGTAAATAAGGATTTCTGAAATGTTCAGCGCTCCTAGCGGTGAAACGGTTAAGTATATTAAAATAATACTCAGAGTTAAAAATTCTTAAAATCACTATAAAAACCTAAAACTATCATAGAAAATAGGGGTTCCCATAAGAAATTTCAAAGTTGACCACCATATTGGAAAATGGCAACAGAATTTTAAAATTTTACTTACGTAATTTTAATAAGCAAAAAATGAGGGTAAGTCCCCCATTTAAAGTTAGCTATAAAATAAAATTCTTTTCGAGATACCAATTGTGGTCCCCCTGAATTTTATTATTAACATTGGACCCACAAACAGCAACACTCCTAATATGAATATCCATATGCTATACATGTATTATATTTCATAAATTACAGTAGTTTTAAACTTAAATTCTTAATGTCTTTGCCACGTACAGTACAGATGGCATGACCATCTCTTGTTAGTTGTGGGTGACATATTAATGCACATCTGTATATATATATATATTATAAAGCAATAATAAATACAATTTCATAGATATTTATTATAATTTATTTATCGAAATAATCATCTCTAAAATTATGTTTTGTTGCTATTATTTTATATATCTGGTGAGACAGTCAGGTGAGTACTTTGTTTGGAAACCCTCTGAATATTCTTACACATATACAGCATAATACGCTCGAACAAAAATAAATCTTGTAAAACATTTGGATAAGATCAAGGTAGAGCCGTTGACGAGGGTACGTTGTAACGTCACGGCAGTGACGTGTAAAAACACAAAAAACCTGCGCTTAAAAGTAAGCTTGTTTACTTTCTCTGGGCAGCACAAGGTATCAATAACTGAAAAATATTATTTCTTTTGGCTGCATTATTTTCTATTTTATAAAAGCAATTTAAAGGCATTTAGACGATTTAAAATACACATCAGTTACATTCAAACGAAATATTATAACAAGATAGACACAATATAATATAATGTAATTTATTGTCATTTAATTGAAATAAATATAATTATAATATTACTTTTTTTTAAAGAATGAATTAAGACATATTTAGGAAGTACGTAAGCTTTGTAAACAACTAAATCTATAACTTACCTAATCACTATATCTGCTATGGGAATTTTTCAAGTTTATGCTGTGGGATTTCCTTGTATAATTTCCATACATTGTCAGCCTATTAACGAGTATGGCAGATCAATCCCTAGAAAAAAAATTTATTAATATTCAGGCTACGTGAGGGCACGTAGTTCCAACAGCCGGGACACGTAAGTTCCAACAGACAGGACACGTAAGTTCCAACTGCCAGGTATCGTAAATATAAACAGCCCGGTACTAAATTCCAATAGTCAGGACAGGTAAGTTCCAATTGCCAGATATCGTAAATTTAAACAGCCAGGGTACGTAAATTCCAACAGCCAGGTCACGTAAGTTCTAACAGCTAAGGAACGTAAATTCCAACAGCCAGGGCACGTAAATTTCAACAGCCAGAGAATGTAAACTCCAAAAGGCAGGGCACGTAAATTCCAATACCCACGGCACGTATGTTGCAACAGCCGGGGCAAGTAAATTCCAACAGTCAGGGCACGTAAGTTCTAACAGACAGGCTACGTAAGTTCCAACAGTCAGGGCACGTATGTTCCAAAAGCCAAAAAACCCAAGTTCTATCAACCAGAGCACCCTAGTTCCAACAGCCAAATCTCCTGTTCCTAAAACCATTGGACCCAAGTTCTAATGGCCAGGGCACGCCAGTTTCAACAGTCGTCACCTAAGATCTAAAAGCCAGGGACCCAAGTTCCAACAGCTTATCGTGAAATTAAAATAAGTACGACCGATACGATCTGATTTTCAGTTAACTAACAAGCCTGATACTCACGACATCTCCGCTAGACAACATTCGACCTTAGCCACCATGTCATACACACTACATTGACTTCTCTAGCAATTGGGCAAACATTGTGTTAGTAATAAGATTATATATTCTAAGGTTATTACCACTCTAATATCGATTGTGTTTGTTATTTTTGTGCCTAATCACACACATCCTTATGAATTTACACCATTAGGTTCTATATTGATTGTCTAAATTGACTGTTTTTCACTAGACACCATTAGGGCACTATTTCCACCGTGTATTCACGTAATGACGGAATTAAGAATTATAATTTAGACATTTAATAATTACTATAGTAATTTTATCAATAATTTGAAATGTGAAATAAGTCTAATTCAAAATATATAAATAACCCATCACATGACTTTAATAAATAAATGTAATGGGTGTTCTTCCCAGAAGAGGAAGGTAACGATTAATTGACTTGAGAAACTACTGTTAAGAATATTGATAAGATTACGCTTGACAACGGAGACATTATCACTGACCCAGCTGTTGTGATAAACTAAACGCACAGGTGATAAAATTGTGGTATTCGGACAACGGAGACATTATCACTGAGCCAGCTGTTGTGATAAACTAAACGCACAGGTGATCAAAGTTCAGTATACGTACAACGGATACATTATCACTGAGCCAGCTGTAGTGATAAACTAAACGCACAGGCGATCAAAGTTCAGTATACGTACAACGGAGACATTATCACTGAGCCAGCTGTAGTGATAAACTAAACGCACAGGTGGTCAAAGTTCAGTCTACGTACAACGGAGACATTATCACTGAGCCAGCAGTTGTGATAAACTAAACGCACAGGTGATAAAATTGTAGTATTCAGACAACGGAGACATTATCACTGACCCAGCTGTTGTGATAAACTAAACGCACAGGTGATAAAATTGTAGTATTCGGACAACGGAGACATTATCACTGAGCCAGCTGTTGTGATAAACTAAACGCACAGGTGATCAAAGTTCAGTATAAGGGTACAAAAGGGGAGTTTTTATAAACTGACCTTTTATATCCTCCCCCAGGCCCCCCCAAAATTTAAACGAAGGGGAAAACCCCCCCCCAAAAAGGGGGACATTTCAATTAACCCCCCCCTTTAGGGGTCCTTAACCCCAATATAAAAGGGTTCGAAAACGGAGACTTTTTTAATCCCGTTTTGTTAATAAAACCCCCCTAACCAAAATCAGGGTTCAAAGTTCAGTAAAAGTCCCGGGTTTTACATTTCCCCACCCCCTTGGGAAAAATTAAACCCCCCTTAAACTAACAGGCAAACCAAATTCCGGATCCGCCCAATTTGGGAAACAACACTGACCCAAGTGGATGACAAATAAACCCCTCCGGTTTTCCCCAAAGTTCCAAGTCCTCCGTAACCCAACCCGGAGGCCATTTATTGGGCCCAAAAAAAGGAAAAAAAACGCACAGGTGGTCAAAATTTAGTTTTACGTACAACGGAGACTTTAACCATTGGGGCCAGGCTGTTGCGGATAAACAAAAACGCACGGGGGTGGTCAAATTTTCGGGCCCCTTCGGAAAACCCCGGAGAAAATTAATCACGAGCCACCCGAAGGGAAAAACCCCAAACCCCAAAAAGGGGGGTCAAAGTTCAGGCCCAACGTAACGGGGAGACATTATCACTGAGCCAGCTGTTGTGATAAACTTAACGCACAAGTGATAAAATTGTAGTATTCAGAAAACGGAGACATTATCACTGAGCCAGCTGTTGTGATAAACTAAACGCACAGGTGATCAAAGTTCAGTATACGAACAACCAACACCACTTTATCCTTTACCTGAATATTTTTACATACCGAGACATCTCCAAAACAATGGATCCCTCTCCAAAGAAAAGACAGACAGTTTAAAAGAAGATATATGCTTCGTTCCGGAGAAGGATAGGTTGTATTATGAAGCCATAACTGAGCAACAAACAATTTAAGATGATAAAACACCCAAAGTCTGCTTAAATGCATTTTTATGCTTACAACTATTTCGTAAAATCAAACATAAGTGTTCACCTGACACTAACCATCCTTTATTTATGCATATTACCCTTGATACTTGAACCTTTTTGGATAAAGGAGGTAAGTACAAATTAATATTGTTTAAATAACCAAAGAAAATTATAATTAGTTTTTGTTCGCATGGAAATATTAATGCCCTAGTTAGTAGTGTGTATAAAAAACCGGTCAAAATATCAATTAAAGAAAATGTTCCAGCTAAGAAACTTTGAAGAAAATTACTTAAAACTTACTTTTGTTACTTACCTCTTCAATTAATATCCCATATTTAGTTGGCAGGTTATGTGTAACGCATATGTTAGTTCAAGTATTTCTTTATTTGTTGTAATATCCATTGTAAAGTAACCATTGCACTTTAAATCGTAAACATGCTCTTAAATTAAATAATATAACGAATCGAACAACTGGGAGTTATGTTGTAAAGCCTAAAGGCACCCAAACAATGCCGTGCCGAAGTTTTTATAGCGCGGCAAGATGTTCTTGCAAGGCCACACTAGATTTCCCTTCTTGTCCTTCAAGAATACATTCAATAAAGCCGGAATGCAAGCATCGTAAAATGGACCGCTTGTAGTAAAAAGGGTGCACCGGGATTGAAGTAAAAAGGGTGCACAGGACTGCGCCACATATCCATCCCTAATGACAAGGTCCAAAAATGAAAACCCCGGAATGCACCGGGACTGCGCCGCGTCCATCCAGGTGACCTAAGCTGGACGGCAGGATGTAATCAATCTATGAACAAACTACACGTCAGTGAAAGCAAATACACACTATTAGATGTGAATTGAATGGTAATGAATAGACGTGTATTCATTGGTGAAAGTGACGCCATTTTCCCTCCATACATTTGGGTTCTAGATTCTTCAGATTTGTGGAAAACTACGAACTCATGAGAAAGTTTTATTTATGTAAAATTTTCACAGTAAGTTCACGAAATCATTTTAGTCTCCTCATCCGGAAATTCCTATCTTCATTGAATCCATAAAGGAAGATCATTTGGATACTTATATTGTCATTAATGGTGTACAAAATAGTCACCTCGAAGAAAGAAAAAAACAGTAATATTTCAAAAATTCATTGAAAAGAAACTTGAACAACTTAAAAATGGTCAAGTATAGATTGTAAATTGTTTTAGATGTGTATCGCTTAAGTTCGTTTGAAAAGCAGTACTGTAGTATTTATAACTTAACTTCACAATTTATAATTATTTTATTAGGCCCTACATTTTAAGAATTACTTCTGTATTTTCGTAATTTTAAACCCTAGAATTTTTACATTTAAATTTTTGTTTATTATATTGTATGATTGACTAATGTATATTTGTAATATTTATCGCTAAAACTTTTATATTTGGAATTTCGTTAATAGAATTCTCTTACTAACTTGTATATTGTTGTAAATTTATATAAATTAATAATTTATAATCTCAAATGTTACTTTTACGAACTGACTTCTTTATATTTGTAATTTTTTGTATTTTAAAATTTGTCATTTTGTCTGTTCCTTCTTCTAGCTAGCTTTACTTTTCTCATTTGTAGTTTTGTAATTTCAATGGTAATTTTCTATGTAAAATTATCTGACTTTTTGACTGAATAGTGAACATTTTTGTACCCCTATGTGATTTGTTAGCTAACATGAATTTTTTTGTTTTTAATTTTTAAGTAATATTTTACTAGGCCGCCCTACATTTTATGATTGGCCGTAACTTAAAAAATAATTTTAATTTTTAGGTATTTAATCGGACCTCATTTATTTTCCATCAGTTTGATTTTCAACAATACTACTTTATTAGTTTAAAATAAGAAATTATATAAATAGACAAGTGTTACATTTCGTATTCTATAAATGTCATGCTTAAAACATTTAGTTTTTAAAGAAATCAAAAAATACTACGCTATTTCAAATAATCAGTGTTTAGTATTCTTAAGTTAGCATAAGTATATATATATATCTATTATTTTTAATTGTCTTCAATGTATGTTATATTCTCTGTATGTTGGTACTACTTGGACAATATGGCATGGAGGTTAGAAGGTTTCCCCCTCTCTCTTATTGTAAAACCGCGCCAAACCCCCTCTTCCCTTGCCGCGAAAGACAGACACAGTCAGTGCTTTCCAAACTCTCGTCCCGTGCACGTGCTATTGTGGTGTGCGGGTGTGTGCCAAAATAGTGTGTGTGTGTGTGTGTGTGTGACAATCCTTGTGTCTTCGGAATCACTCCTCCTCAAGAACTTCTCTCTTCTCATCGTGCTCGCCCCGGGGTCATCACACAGCGGTGGACTCCCCAACCGACAACCAGCCAAGTGTGTTATATTTTCACCTTACATCAGCTCAAGGTACTGTCTGCTTTCTATCTCTATATATATCTACTTATGGCATAAAACCCCTCACCGTCTTAATCGGTATATATTAAGTGGTCCTTCGCCCCCTATGTATTTGTTGTGTAATCTATAATTAATGTGATAAAGTCTCATTCTCTCACGGTTCCTAACCATGGTCCTTACGAGACGGATGAATTGACACCGTTCTGTGGACAAAACAGTTCAAATCGATCTCACAACCTCTCAACAATCTTTTAAAAAACTCTCTCATAAAGGTTTATGTGTGAACTTTGCCTCAATAACTCTCAAACTCGATATTTGTCTATATTTGCTAATCAGTGAAAGTAATTGCCCGCGAATTTGGCTGCACGTGGTGTTTCCCATTGTGATATTTCCCGCGTGTTCACCTCCCCACCATTCTAGCCTTCACTGCCAGTGCCATTACGATCAAAGCTGCACTAGGCAGCACAGCTGACATCTGTCAAACGACAACTGTCACTTCCCATTGTTATTGTTTATGTGAATTATTTACATTTGATTGTTTGATGTTTAACTCAGCTAGCTTAGACTTTCTATGATTATTTAAGAATGTTATAATGTATTTTATTGTGTTTAAATTGATTTCTTTATTTTAACGAAAGTTAACGTAAAAACTTGTACCTTTTGCGACACTTGTTTATATATTAGGTTTTGTGGATTCTCTTGTTTTCAAATATTATTAAACATATTTAAATAATTATATGAAATACTTAACACTTTATCTCACTGTAATAAAAAGGAGTTTTTGTTTATTTTAACAAAATTTAGCTGAAACAAAACTTGTATTTTGTTTGAAATATTTTGTTTACATATGACATAGGGCCCTTCAATAAGCTGTGTTTTGTATAGTTATAGATTTACTGCTCTCTCCCTCTGGTTGTATACATTGTTAACACTCAAAGCTAACAAGTTAATAATACTGTAGCTATTTTTCTTATATTAGGATTTAAATTAAAACTTATTGTTTTACACCCGTCATTTTTTGGCAGTAGGTTAATTTTGTTTTGTGCCATTACAATTGACACCTCTTGCCGTAATAGTTCATTATTTTGACACCTCAAGTCTCCTGACTCAAGTGATTGTAAATTGCTACATGACCAGTGTAATTTATTTCTATTGTTGTATTATAGTCTCTGTAATCACAGTCAACTTGTCCTCCGGTGAATATTTTTAATTATTATTCACACATCACGTCTCCCGACGCCATTGTCTTTTGTTGTTGCATAAAAATATTTTATTGTATTTTTTTTATTCTTAATTTTAGGTTTTGCACTGTGTTTACATATGATACCATAGGCCTACTCTATGTTTTGTTGGCTATATGACCTCTACGCCTCAGTGACCTCAATACTATTTTGTGGACTTCTCTCACTCTGTGGATTGGAATTTGTCTTTTATTGATTTAAAGTAACTCAGTGTTTTACATCTCTGAAGATGGCTCCCAAAGTTGGAGAATTTACCTCTGCTATCTACACCCGGTCCACGTTATTGACCAAAACTCGGTTTACTAAACTGAAGACCGCTGTTGATGAGCTAGCCCAGACTGACAAGCCGCTTACTCCCGTCCAACTAAAGCAACTTGCTGCCTATGCCAATGAAATCAGGAAAAAAAGGCTGAGTTTGAAAACCACCTCCAAAGGGCTTTGTTTATCGAAAATGATCCTATCCCTGATGATACTTTGTCACGTGATCAGGACGACATAGAGTCTTTGTTCTCTTTCATCTCCGCAACCATTGAAGTATTATTACCTCCCGAAGTGCCTAACACACCCTCTGCTCTTAGTGATGCTTCAGCCGCCTCTCAAACCCCTGTTTCTCATGTCCGCCTGCCCCAACTCGATTTGCAGAAATTTTCTGGTGATCCCCTCACGTGGACCAGTTTCATCAATTTATTTGACACTACAATACACAGAAACGCTTCCCTTTCGAGCGTGATGAAATTCCAATACCTTCTAAGCGTGCTAAGTAACGAGCCGCTTAATCTGGTAAAAAGCCTAAATCTCACAGCGGCCAACTACCTGGTGGCATATAACCTACTGAGAGAACTTTACCACAACTCGAGAAGACTGCAATCTCTCCACCTCAACCAGCTGTTGGATTTACCCAACATAACCGCCACCTATCTCAAGGGATTGCGCTCATTTGTGAATCTCTTTACGGAACATTCCCAAGCTTTAAATGCCTTGGAATGCAACGTCACCGATGACAATCCACTTTTATCTGCACTCCTGTTGCGCAAGATGGATAATGATCTGCGCAAAAAACTTGAAGGGTTTCGCACCTATTCCGATGAAGAAGCCTCTTCACGCTCGTTACCTGGCGTAACAGATATTATCAAATTTCTGAATTTGGAATGTTCGCAAACGGAGGATGCTAACCTTCACAGCACCTCTCACTCAAAGCCCGCGCACTCAAACCTCAAGGCCTTCGCGCCTAAAAAGGTGCCCTTCCGCGCTAGTGATGTCAGTATGGTCACTGCACATTCTAACCCCTCTCAAACTCCCTCTGCCGCTTCTCAAGGCAAGCCTACCTTGGCATTATGTTTTGCTTGTAACTCAAGCGGACATAAAATTTACTCTTGTGCAGCTTTCCGTGAAAAATCTCCTCATGATCGTCAGCGCATGGTAAAAGACCATAGGCGTTGTATTTCCTGTTTGGGAAACCATGACATAAAGGAATGCCGCTCTCAAGGCACCTGTCAAACTTGTAATAAAAGGCATCACACTTTATTACATTTTCCCACTTCTCAGGGCAAACATGCTAATTATAGCGCCCCTCCTCAAAGCAATAAGCCTCCTCAACTCGCCGCTCCAATTAAGGAGATAGCCACTCATGAAGCAACACCTCACACCTCGGTGACAATGACTGCTCAGGGTCACACCAACTCGCATATGTGGCACTCTACCGTCTTATTAGGCACAGCCTTAATAAAACTCACCTCTTCTCATGGTACAACTCATGTGTTCCGAGCTCTGATCGACTGCGGTTCAATGACGGATTTGATCACAGAACGAGCCGCACAGCTTTTAGGCGCACGTCGGTTTAAATCCGAAGTTCAACTCACAGGGCTTGGTAACCACATTACCAAAAATAAAGGTCAAACTCTTCTCAACATTGAGACACTCTCCGGCCTGTCCATCGCTTCACAACACCCCATGCTGATCCTGGATCACCTGACCACGGATCTCCCTCGAGTTCCCATCGCCCCGGAGGTCTTTCGTCTCACCAGGGGGTACGTCCTCGCCGACCCTACCTTCCACCTGCCAGGCAGTGTTGATGTCGTCCTGGGTGGTGCCTTATTCCCAAGACTATTCACTCATGAGAGTCATGAACTCGCACCCGGCCTACCTCACCTCTTCGGAACTCACTTTGGATATGTTGTCATGGGCTCCGCACCTTGTGACGCCTCTGCTTATCCCGCTTCACACCTCGTGACGCTTCATTCGGCATGTGACTCAGCGGACCTTCACTCCTCATTACAACGCTTCTGGACACAGGAAGAACTCCCTAACTCTACTCGGAAGTCTCAAGAAGAAGAAGCTTGTGATCAACACTTCGCAGCCACTCACAGCCGGACTGAAGACGGAAGATATGTTGTCCAACTGCCATTCAAGTCTGACCACCCTCCTATTGGTCACTCACGTGAAATAGCCACGAAGCGACTGTCTTCCCTGGAAAGGAAATTCCAGCTCCAACCTCAACTACGTGATCTCTATGTACAATACATGAGAGATGGCGAAGCCGCTGGCCACATGACTAAAGTTCATGACTTTGAAGAAAATCTCCCTCACAACTTTCTACCACACCATGGTATACTTAAGACCAAAGGTGACACCTCAAAACTGCGAGTTGTCTACGATGCCAGCTGCAAAACGAGCAATGGCCACTCCCTCAATGACCCTCTATTAGTAGGACCCAAATTGCAAACCAACATGAGCGACGTTTTGCTGAAATTCCGGACACACAACATTGTGTTCACGTTCGATATTCGTCAGATGTATCTGCAAATTTTAGTCCAACCTTCGGATCAGTTGTTTCAGCTAGTTTTATGGCGGGAACAGCCCTCAGACCCTCTCTCTATTTTCAAGCTGACCCGAGTCACTTTCGGAGTCAATTGCTCCCCTTTTTTGGCCATTCGGACCTTGCATCAACTGGCTAAGGACGAAGGCCGCCCCTTCCCTGAGGCCGCCCAGGTTCTGGCCACCGATACCTATATTGACGACATAGTGTCGGGAGCAGACACCTTGGACGAAGCCAAGAAGCTTCAAGAGGATCTCATCAAGCTTTTGAAACTTGGACATTTTGAGCTCCGAAAATGGACCTCCAACTCCCCCGAACTGCTTCAGGCACTGCCCGAGGATCATCGGGACACCCCTGTCTTCTTGGAAAACCACAATGAACCTCACCTCACCATCCTGGGTCTTCGCTGGTCACCGGAGACGGATGCCTTCACTTATGACTTTAATGTCCCCCCATCTCTCCCTACGAAACGGCACGTGCTCAGCACCATTGCCAGAATCTACGACCCTTGTGGTCACCTCGCACCTTGCACCATGCTAGCAAAATGCTACATGCAACTACTCTGGACTCAAGGTTTGCAGTGGGACGAACCCCTGACTCCTGATCTCCAAGCGAAGTGGGCCACCTTCGTGTCCACTCTCTCCTCTCTCTCTTCGGTCTCCATCCCCCGGGCTCTCCGGCTCTCTGCCGCTCTCAGTATCGAAGTACACGGTTTCTGCGACGCCTCCGAAGCTGGGTTTGCCGCCGTCCTAAATCTCCACTGCCAGCTCGCCAACGATGAAATTCTAGTACGGCAAGTCTTCGCCAAGACGCGTGTAGCGCCACTTAAGCAAGTGACCCTTCCTCGTCTTGAGTTGTGTGCTGCTCATCTCCTAGCACAGCTGACGGCCCACTGCTGTACTATTTTTGAAGAACATCTCTCCCTCCAAAAATGTTTTCTCTGGTGCGACTCAACGGTAGCTCTGAGCTGGCTGCAGACTCCCTCGTATAGGCTAAAAACCTATGTGGCAAATCGTGTCGCTCAGACTCAAGAACTCATACCTCCTTCAAGCTGGCGTTATATTCCCAGCAAGGAAAACCCAGCAGATTGTGCCTCGCGAGGAATCCTCGCCTCGGAACTGGTGGAAACACCCTCTCTGGTGGACTGGACCACCATGGCTCTCCATGCCACCTTCTCATTGGCCTGACGCCACTCTTCACCCCGATACTGACACGGATATCTCAGCCTCAGAAGAGATGAAGACCACTCCCTTGGTTGTCCTCACCTCCGCTCACCAAGCTGAATGGGATCTCCTGTCTGCCTATTCCTCATGGAATAAACTCGTGCGCATCGTAGCACTCTTGCTGCACTTCATTGGCAATTGTCGTAAATCAGCCCACCACGGCCCTCTCTCTCCCTCCGAGCTCAACAGAGCTCAACTCAAGATTTTTAAACTCGTCCAGGACTCTTCGTTTGCTGAGGACATCTCTTCTCTTCAACGTCAGCGGGACTGCACTACCAGACTCCAACGCCTGAAGCCTTTTCTCGACGCTGATGGACTTCTGCGCGTAGGCGGCCGACTTAGCCGCACCTCGCTCTCCTCTGACGTCCGTCACCCTGTGCTTTTGCCCAAAAAAACACCATATTGTGGACCGGCTCGTGGATCATTGCCACACTACTCACCTCCACTCTGGACCTCAGCTCACACAAGCCCTCCTCTCTCAGTCTGTTTGGATTTTATGTGCCCGAAGTGTGATTCGTTCACGAATTTTTAAATGTGTGACCTGTTTTAAAAATAAACCTCGCAACGTAACACCCCTGATGGGTGACCTACCCCCCTCCAGAGTAACCCCTGCTCGACCATTTTCGTCTACCGGCATGGACTACTGTGGACCCTTTATGAACAAGATGTTGACCCTTCGCTCTATCAAGCA
This sequence comes from Stictocephala bisonia, assembly GCA_035578905.1. Classification (NCBI taxonomy): domain Eukaryota; kingdom Metazoa; phylum Arthropoda; class Insecta; order Hemiptera; family Membracidae; genus Stictocephala; species Stictocephala bisonia. Next base: position 26,820 of record JAQJVL010006144.1, read on the forward strand.
CGTAAAAGTGTATTTGTGTATTTTTGTTTGTATGGTGACCAAGGCCGTACACCTCGAAGTTGTTACGGACCTTACTACAGACGGTTTCATTGCCGCCCTAACTCGTTTTGTGTCTCGCCGCGGTCTGTGTACAGATCTCTACAGCGACTGTGGTACAAACTTCATCGGTGCCGATGCCACGCTTCGTCGCCTCATCGACACTCAAGTCAACTCTACCTCTGCACAAGAAGTGATACATCGCTTCACCGCCCCTCGTGGAATCAGCTTCCATTTTAACCCCCCCGCTGCTCCCCATCAAGGTGGATTATGGGAAAGTGCAGTGAAGTCGGCAAAATACCATTTAAAAACGTGTGATGGGAGACACCATTTTAACCCTTCCCGAGTTTATAACTCTGTCAACTCAAGTGGAGGCGATGCTTAACTCTAGGCCTCTCACGCCTCTCTCAAGCGATCCCTCTGATCTGACCGCTTTGACTCCCGGTCATTTTTTGATCGGTACCACCCTGGCAGCTGTCCCTGAACGCAACGTCAGTGAAGTGCCTCTCAACCGCCTGAAACATTGGCAACTGACACAATCTTTGCACCAGCGGATTTTGGCAACGCTGGAGCCTGGAATATATCCACATGCTACAACAGCGCTCAAAATGGACCAGCTCCAAGAATAACATCGAGATTGGTGACCTCGTGCTTGTGCACGCCCCCTCTGCACCCCTCACTTGGCCTCTTGCTCGAGTGACGGGTACTCACCCTGGCAAGGACAGCATCGTCCGTGTCGTGGACCTCAAGACGGCCACCGGACATCTCACGCGTCCAGTCGTCAAGATCTTCCCTCTGCCCCTGAAATAAGTGACTGAGTGTCCGCCCCCATGTACTATATTTTTTCTCTTGTGTGTTCAATGTTTTGTTGAAGCCTGCAATGCTTCAAGGGGGCCGGAATGTTTAGTATTCTTAAGTTAGCATAAGTATATATATATCTATTATTTTTAATTGTCTTCAATGTATGTTATATTCTCTGTATGTTGGTACTACTTGGACAATATGACATGGAGGTTAGAAGGTTTCCCCCTCTCTCTTATTGTAAAACCGCGCCAAACCCCCTCTTCCCTTGCCGCGAAAGACAGACACAGTCAGTGCTTTCCAAACTCTCGTCCCGTGCACGTGCTATTGTGGTGTGCGGGTGTGTGCCAAAATAGTGTGTGTGTGTGTGTGAGACAATCCTTGTGTCTTCGGAATCACTCCTCCTCAAGAACTTCTCTCTTCTCATCGTGCTCGCCCCGGGGTCATCACACAGCGGTGGACTCCCCAACCGACAACCAGCCAAGTGTGTTATATTTTTCACCTTACATCAGCTCAAGGTACTGTCTGCTTTCTATCTCTATATATATCTACTTGTGGCATAAAACCCCTCACCGTCTTAATCGGTATATATTAAGTGGTCCTTCGCCCCCTATGTATTTGTTGTGTAATCTATAATTAATGTGATAAAGTCTCATTCTCTCACGGTTCCTAACCAATCAGAGAGTGTTATATGGCCGTATTCGAAAATATCCTTTGCATCGATCGGAACTTATTAGACATTTAACTAGCACAATTAATTGCCTCGATTATTTGATTAAACAAATTAATTGCCTTGAATCATGTACATGCACGGAGATAGGATGAAATTGAAGATAAAACAATTTCAGGACAATTTCCAGAAGTGGAATCTTCAAAAAGAAGGACGCTGCGGCACAGTCCCGGTGCGTTTTGAGGGGGTTCATTTTGTCGCGGCGCAGTGCCGGTGCTCTACCTCACCAGCGTTGCCAGATGTACGATAATTATCGTATTTGTACTATAATTTAAATATCCTATACTATGTACGATAGTACTTCGCAATTGTACACGAAATGTACGATAATTTTGCTTTGTTGACAAAATTAATACTAACTTCCTAAAGGAAAGTTCATTTTGTCTGTTCCTTCTTCTAGCTAGCTTTACTTTTCTCATTTGTAGTTTTGTATTTCAATGGTAATTTTCTATGTAAAATTTTCTGACTTTTTGACTGAATAGTGAACATTTTTGTACCCCTATGTGTTTTGTTAGCTAACATGAATTTTTTTGTTTTTAATTTTTAAGTAATATTTTACTAGGGCCGCCCTACATTTTATGATTGGCCGTAACTTAAAAAATAATTTTAATTTTTAGGTACTTAATCGGACCTCATTTATTTTCCATCAGTTTGATTTTCAACAATACTACTTTATTAGTTTAAAATAAGAAATTATATAAATAGACAAGTGTTACATTTCGTATTCTATAAATGTCATGCTTAAAACATTTAGTTTTTAAGAAATCAAAAAATACTACGCTATTTCAAATAATCAGAGAGTGTTATATGGCCGTATTCGAAAATATCCTTTGCATCGATCGGAACTTATTAGACATTTAACTAGCACAATTAATTGCCTCGATTATTTGATTAAACAAATTAATTGCCTTGAATCATGTACATGCACGGAGATAGGATGAAATTGAAGATAAAACAATTTCAGGACAATTTCCAGAAGTGGAATCTTCAAAAAGAAGGACGCTGCGGCACAGTCCCGGTGCGTTTTTGAGGGGTTCATTTTGTCGCGGCGCAGTGCCGGTGCTCTACCTCACCAGCGTTGCCATATGTACGATAATTATCGTATTTGTACTATAATTTAAATATCCTATACTATGTACGATAGTACTTCGCAATTGTACACGAAATGTACGATAATTTTGCTTTGTTGACAAAATTAATACTAACTTCCTAAAGGAAAGTTCAGTCTCCAACATCAGGCTGTGAATGTATTGGAGTGGGGAGTGGTATATGTCATATGCCTAAATTCACCCGCTAGGCACCACCCCTTCCCCACTTCCCAAAACTTTGTTCTATTTATAGTTTCCCCATTCTCCTATCTCCCTCACTCCCTCCTCTACCTTAGTTAGCTTAGTAAGACTTTAGCGTACGTTACGTGGTTTGTTGTGGTGTGTTCGACATAACCTAGTTTTTTTTTTTTTTTTTAATAAAGGCGATTGAAATATGTGTAAAGATGGAACCCTGACTATGAGTGTTCGCCGTCTAAATAACGAAAAGTGATTTAAAACATCAACAGAACAGTTTCGTGTACAGTGGTTGAGTGATTGTGAACTTTAAACATTGGCTTCAATCTGTAGAAAGAGTTCGATGCAATCAAAAGATCAAATTGCAGAAATAAGATTAGCTGTTTTTATTTATTTATTTATTTATTTTGCTGAACACAATATATCTTTTAGGAGTGCTGATCACTTGATCGATATTATTAAAACTTCTTTTTGAAGATCCTGGAACTGACAAAAATATCAATTTAAAAAGAACAAAATGCTGTCCAGTAGTAAAAAATGTTATTGGGAGTTCTTTCAAAGACGATTTAGTTAACAAATTTAAACCAACAAAATTCTTCCATATTAATAAACGAGTCTACTGATATCTCATGTACGAAAACCATGTGTATTGTTACGAGATTTTTTGATGATTCAATAGGGCATGTTGTAAGTACAGTAGATTTTTTTGAGCTAAAAAATATATTTAGTTCAGAATTATCTAAAAATATTCAAGAATGGGTTACGGTAGAAAACATATACAACATCTTAATTGGAGTTGTTGACAAACAACAAAATTCCAAGAGAAAATATTATTGGATTTGGTAGTGACGGCTATAGTGTTGTGATGGGAAAACACTACTCTGTTGTCATAAAGGGGGCCCGTCAGGAAAAGCCTGGTATAATGATTATGAAATTGGGAAGCAACTTCCCTTCATTTTTTGTTTCAAGCGGGAAACTGGGAAAGGGGCTTCATCGGAACTAGAAGAATTTATGAGAGGGGGTTTTTTTGTTTTATGCATGGTAGGTTTTAAAAGAAAAGGCGGTTTTTTTAGCCTTTTTTTAAAAATTTTTGGATA